>WSZQ02088739.1:0-14379 GCA_019419845.2 Weissflogia rhopalogaster | reverse complement strand
ACACACACACACACACACACACACACACACACACACACACACATACGCTCCAACACACATACGCTCCAACACACACACACACACACACACACACATATACACACTTTACACACACACACCCACACCTACGCTCACACACACCTACGCTAGGTGTCTCACACCTACGCTAGGTGTCTCACACCTACGCTAGGTGTCTCACACCTACGCTCACACACACATACACACACACACACACACAGAGAGAGAAATATACACATATACCGCAGCCATATAAACACACCCTCGCATAGCATCCAGCCAAGCTCGCATATTTCAAAATTACACAACTTAATATGGAAGCGGCGACGACGGTTACATACTCCCAATTGTACCTCCGGTTGCGCGTCCTTCGTTTGCATGTTTAAAGAGGACGAAACATATTGCGTTTAATAATACATTGACACAGCTGCGAAACAAAAGGCGGCACGGCGGCGGCAGCAACGCAAATTGTTTTGCTCACAGTTACGTATTAATTATTAGACTACATTTCGGGTATATTAATTTCCCTTTGCTTTATGCGATGCCCGTGTCTGCGAACAGTCGCCGCGCGTGTGCTGATCTCATTTGGCACGAATGTTTTGGTAAATAAACACCGGAAAATTATCGCTGGCTGAACGCTTTAATGGCGCAATTGAATTTTGGATATTGAACCAAGCTCACGTGATAGAGATGTTTGAAATATTATTGAAATTATCAAAATCAATATTTTTGACATGCCTAGACTATTCTAGTTTTTCTTCATCATTGTGCGGCGACAGAGAGGTGGATTTTCCGCTTTCTATAACACTTTAGCGGCACTCATTTTCACGGCATTTCTCATGGAGGCGGCGCGGATTTGGCGGCTGGACGCCCCATGACAAATCTCGCACATATCGTGCGAGTTATTCTGTTTTTTTTTTGTGTGCCCCGACTGTGCGCTCACTGCTATGCCAACCACTTCTATACGCTCGTATTTTCTGTCTTTTCATCTTTTTTTCTCGCCCCCTTTTCGCACATCGCGCCGAGAAGTCTGCGCGTCGCAGCTTTTCGCACGGCGTTTTTCTTTCATCTTTTTCATTTTCCTTAAATGCAGGCAATGGCTTCGCCATGCCGCGTCGCTTTTTTTTTCTGGCCCCCAGGACGTCTACGTGTCTCTTTTGCACTTTCCCCTTTTTCACCTCTACGACTATGATGGGCAATAAGTTATCCAAACTTATTTCTATCCCTTCGAATCGTGGCAAGAGCACAAAAAAAAACACCAAAGTCGAAAAAGTGTGCAAGTGAAAGGAAAACATATAGAATATAGAACTTTCAATATTTTCAAATTTCCCTAGCTTTTTGTTTTCTTTTATCTCTCGCCTTGTGTGGTTCTTTTATTTCGAAAAATATTGGGCGCCCACATTGTGTGGATAAAAAAGCGTACGGGGACCAAGGGATTGATAAAATATGCAACGGTTTTTGTCTGTTATTTTAGTCACGTTTTTTTTAAATAATTTTTTTCTCTGATTTTTATTGAATTTGGGTTTTTCAATTGAGTTATAAAAAACGTTGTGAGTATTTAAAAATTGTTTATTATAGTAAATCCTTGTATAGGTAAGGGCTCGAGGACGTAGAAAATCTGAAGAAATCTCTCTATTTTCTTAAAAATTTAGAGTTAATAATAACTGTTTTATAAAATTTTGAAATGCGCGGCCACCACCAGTGCCACGTTTAACCACCCGACCAAATTCCCCCGAGCTTCACGTTACTAATGAATGAAACATCCACAGATTATATACAGATCACCGACTTCCTCGACGCCGGTGGGGACAAAAACATTAGCGCCGCATATGTTTGTAGGAGTGTACTATTTTCGTCGGTGGAGTCGCGCATATGCTTATGCAACCATCTTGACTGACTGCCTCCAAAATGGAGGGGGTTCTTTATTATTTGTTTGCTTTATATATATTTTTTTGAGTTTACTCCTGTAATAATAGTGAACGGAGCGTGGTGATACGCAATCACAGCCAGATGACATTCGCTGACCTTGGGTATTTGAAGTTAGACATCTGCGAACTGTCCGTGACAGCTCGTGTGCACGTTTGACATTTGGGTTGCCTATAATCCCACTCAACCGTCTCTAACAAATATTTATAGATACTTGTTTTTAAAGCAAACTTATTGTCACACCTAGTGACCGATCCTGATTCCAAAAATTGTCAAAGTTTGGTCACAAATAAAGCAAGATATATGTTGCTCCCGTGCTAGACACTCAGAGACAGACATTGAGACACTTTAAATTTAAAAGCTCATCTCTCAACTTGAAACAAAACATTAATAAAAAAAAGTGCGCATAGACTTTCACTACAATAAAAAAAAACAATTTTTACTATGATAATATTTTGATTGGAACACTATTATCCAGACTAGAATTTTCACATTTTAATTACTCTTAAATCGTTTAAACCTGACAAAATGTTAATTTTTCCACGTATTTATATTTTGAAATCGCTTATTTTGTTTATCAAATAATAACGAATTATTCTATCCACAATTCGTTAATTAAATGCAATTATAACGGGCACATGCCAAAGCGGGGCATGTCCAACATTTATTTGCGCCATTTATTTAATTTATCTAAATGCAGATTGTTGATCTATTAAATATTTATGTTCTTTTCGTTTCCAGTCTCGGCAAACAATTGCAATCAACATATTACGCTTAATTGGATTATTTTCCAACTGCCGAAGCGCACGAGCCAGAGACAATTATATTTGCCTATGCGAGGAAATCAGGGCGAGTAAAAATACTTCATGCAAATCGAATCTGGGCAAAATTCATAAAATCAAACTTGGCATCAAAAGCATATTAACTTGATTGACAGCCAACCGCAACTGTGACTTTTTGATAAATGTATTTTTCATTTCTATTAATGTTTCATTTTTATATTGATTTTGATGTAAAACTCTCAATTGCCTTCGGTGCACGTGAGCCGAGAGCTTTACAATTTTTCGGCGACGTTTATCTCGGACACTAAGAATGTGATTTTAATTTAACTTTTACTAAAATGCTAGTTTTGCGTCAATTTGAGAGATGGGCCTCTTTTGATTTTTTTAAATTTAACCCTTGGAGTTTTTTATTCGAAATTTTCCGCCACTCCGGACAAACAATTAATCGTATTAAATCATCTGAAATTCAGCATATTTTTTGAGAACAATCTAGGACTAACATTTATGATTAACCTTAAACGTAAGTTGTTATTAGGTAAGCCACTGCAAAGCATAACTGCATTTTTACCTTTATATACATTTGTTTAATTCTTTAGAATCAACACGAGAATTTGATAAAAATCAAAATGGACTTGTTGAAAAAATAATCATAATTCCATATTCTCAATCAAGTAAATAAAAAATAAAAAATACAAAGCATCATTGCGATTGATAGCCGTTGCAGATCTAATTCTAATAATCATTTCTCTCTTTTCCCCTTTTTTCCGGGAGGCCTATTATTTTGTGCTTGAATGCATAGATTGCGTATTCCAAAAGGGTCCAGGTTTTTTTTTTTCTGGGGGGGGTGGTTGCTGTTCTCCTGCTGGGACGCGTTTAAATATTGACGCTGGTATTTTCCCATCGCTTTCTTCCTGTTTTGCTTCATTGCCTCCCTCGGCCCAGCCTGTTTTACATACGATTCGGCATTTTTCATTCTCGAAATGCCTTTGCTTGCTTACATTGCGCAGCACTTTTTTTAGGCGTCTTCTTTTATCGTTTACATATTTCCCGTTCATGGAGCCTCGGGGAGAGTATGTTAAGTGCCTATTCACATATAAGGAATTGTACAGGAATAGTGAACATATGTAAGTGAATTGAACATGATGTGAATTACGATGTTTGATTTTTGTTAAGTCGTTTGCTAGTTAGAGATGTAAGTCAAATTCAGCGTGCTTAATTCGGTGCAAAATTGAAAAATGTTGTGTAAATCAGAGGTGACACATCTACAAACTTCCGTTAAAAGCGCTAAAAGGTAAAAGCCTTGAGGAGTAACCTGGCGAATGCGAGCCGAGTGTGATATTCGGCGACGTATAAAACTAAGTAACCATCCGATTTTAAATTTTCATTTTTTCAAATGTGTGTTTTGTTTCAATTTGAGAGATACGAGATATAAATCTGGCGAAATCCAAATTTCCTGTACAAGAATCAGGAACATAGTTATACCGTATGAAAGTACATGAAATAAGGAAGAATTTGAAACATATTGCACCTACCCCCGAGAACGCATAAGCGTAGAAAACTTACATTGAAATTAAAAACGAGGTTTCCGAAAATGATGCCTCTTAAAACTCCATAAAGAACTGACTTATCATGAACGGATCGGTATAATATTCGTATCTGATTGAAGTAGAAGAGTTGAGGAATATTTTACTACTTGTTTCATGTTGAAAGCTTAATATGTAATGTGCTTAAAATATATTTCAAACCGCGCGAAATCGAGCGCGCGTATTTACGTTTTTCGTGGATTAGAGTCACTTCAAACCACTGTGCGGCGTTTCTGAAGCTATGACATATTGGTAAGTCATCCCTCACAAATCAACATCACAAAATGACCTTCTCTCTCTCTCATTGCGCTGCAGCCCTGCTTGAACCTTGGCCTCCCTTATCTTCCTCCTCTAGTCTTCCCTGTCCTGTGCAACTTTCTTCTATCCTCTTATTTTGAGGATCTGTATTGCGTCGTTGTTTACTTCATCCTCCCATCGCTTCCTTGGTCTTTCAATTGGCCTCCTCCCCACTATTTGACTCTACTCCTACTTTCTGGCAATTTTGTGATGTGCCTGGTCCACCGAAGGCGTTGCAGTTTCATGTGTGTAGAGGCTAGTTCGTCTCTCAGAGTCCGATGAAGATTCTTATTGTGCAGCCTCCTGCATCTTTCATTTTCCCTTATGGGACTTTGAATCCTACGCCATATTGTTCTCTCGAAGGCGTCAATATTTGCCTCGTTCATTACAGTCAGGATCTATACTTCGCAAAATTATCTTGCTTTTTGTAAATCGATTTTCTTATCGATTAACAAATCTTTGTACCTAGGTTTTTGTAGTTCACTTCAGAGAGCGCTGGAAGCAGCAAATGCACTTGCCCCATGACTCTCTGACAAAGAGGTACAAAAGGATATGTACAACGATCCGTAGAATGTAAATACAAGCAGTCAATTTCGGTTGCTCTTCATTAGTCATTCATCAGACGTTCGGCAATAAATAAGCGGCGCATGAAATGCCCAACGAATAAAACATTTCGTGGAATTATAAATTCCAGCCATAACTTTTGCTCCGATAGCGAGCTGCAAGCTGGCGTTGCTCGAACGTAACGAATCTCCTCCGCGAGGGCGGTTGGAAACACACCTCGCGTGTGTACCGCCACCACACACACACACACACACACACATCCGTCCACACTCACATCCCGAAAAGAGTGAGCGAAATCCTCGAAGAGAATAAATTTATTCGACTCGTTTTTATTACGGACACAAGTCAGGTTTCCGTGCAACACTCACGGCCGCGGTTTGAGACAGGCGAAGGTGTGAAGGTGGTGGGCACGTACACCTTCACATACCTCTACCGCATGGCATACACGAATGTTTAAAGTATGTTGGGTGAATTTAGCGCGTGGCTGTAAACGTTGGATGCGGGGGTGCGGAGGTTTTCGCTGGCTCGCAACCCAATCCGGCGAAACGTTAGGTGCACGCGCTGTGAATTGTAGATGTATTCATGCCCGCAAGACCTTACCACGACCCGTGATGAGGGTGGTGAGGGTTTGATCTTGATGTAATCAATCCTCGCTTTTACATACGAATGTTTGAGGTTTGATATATCTGAAGATTTTTTTTTCTGGTATTCTGGCCGTCTTTCTAGCATTCCAAAAATTGTTCCATTTACGAGATGGCTTTGTACGAAGCTCATAATTCTCGGTTAGATATTGAAATGATTTCCTGTCTCCGGTTCGCAGTTTTATTTTGTCTTTGGCCTTTATAAAAGTTGAAAACGTTCTTTGGCGGATAGAGGATTTTTTTAATTATCTCAAGAGGGAAAGCTATGTGTAAGAAGTTGCCTAGTAGGAAAAAGTCTATAAAATTATAGCTTCAATTAGACACTTGTCGTAGTCAGTAAGCAATTAATAAATATTTGATTATATATCTTCCTGTATATTTTCATTTTCAAAATCAAATTCTATTGATACCAAATTCTACAAAGTTACAAGTTACCTATTTTGTCCTCCGGCGTCGCTATAATTAATATCTCGCACTTCACAGTTTCCCAAGTCCTGAATAAGGCG
Source organism: Weissflogia rhopalogaster (assembly GCA_019419845.2). Taxonomy (NCBI): domain Eukaryota; kingdom Metazoa; phylum Arthropoda; class Insecta; order Coleoptera; family Staphylinidae; genus Weissflogia; species Weissflogia rhopalogaster. The sequence goes on along the minus strand of WSZQ02088739.1, from coordinate 8,062 downwards.
CAGGGTTGGCCAATGGGTCTGCAACTCATTCCCGTAAAAGAACCTCATATGCCAACTCACGTACGGTGAGACCCAATCGGGCGGGGGGAAAGCTAACGTGTTCGGATGGCGTTAAACGCTATACAAGCGAAAAACAGACCCTATTTTGTACCAAACCAAACGTCTTCATCCTGACGTCAGCCACAAATTCATACATGAAGAAATTCCATCTCTTATATTTTATCTTTCAATATACGATTGATAGCAAATTTGATAAATGCGACAATTTTTCCGCACTAAGAGAAGGAATAAAGCGTAAACTCACATCATCATCTGTTTACAAAGAATTACTTTCCAGGCATTTTTCACTTTAGAATAAATACATTTCAACCCTCCTGCAAGGAAATATAACAGTGGCAAAAAAGTGCTGTAATATTTATCTTGGTATTTTTATATTTATCTTCAACTTAGTTCCACGTAGGCATTATTAATATCCGGAAACTTTTTCAGCTCAGCTCGCAGTTGTTCGTTTTTCCACATGTATTCCTGGCATTCTGGTATACATTTGCACTTTGTAGACTTCTCGAGGAAGCTTCTTCTGCTGTGGCGAAAGTTTGATACAAGCAGTATCGCGTCGTGTGTTCGTTTCTTTCTGCAACTGCCCTTCCGAAAGTGAACTAAATCCCGTGCACTATTCATCGCCGCCTACACCCTACACCCCGACGTGGCGAACTAAAACTAAAAGAGGGAATTAAAACAAAAGCACCACGCCAAGCCGCGCACGAGAAGTGTAAGAAAGAGTGAACAACGGGACAGGATACACAAACTTCTTTTACTTCTGGTTTTATACTGTTAAACTTGCTAACTAGTGCTGCTAACGTTTGTACTTTTCTAAACTAAACCGTTCTGTTTTATCCGACTTTTCTTTATGTTTGTTTCTTTGAGGATTTTAAAGAATTGCATGAAATACATATACGTATGTATATGGACAGTAAAGAGGGTAGAGGTGGAGCAAATTCTATGTTAGGCAACTGATTATACGTTCATTACTAGGTTATGTTACATTCGAAAATGTCTGTGGCTTCGGATATTTTGATAGAACTAATGATAAAACTGATGATTAAAGAATTACACGAAATACATATACGTAGGTATATGACCAATGAACAATAAACGGGGTAGAAGTGGAGCTATGTTAGGCAACTTATTATGCATTCATTACTAGGTTATGTTACATCCCAAAATGTCTGATTCACGATATTTTTATTGAACTGATGATAAAACTGATGATTAAAGAATTACACGAAATACATATACGTATGTATACTTCCAATGAACAGGGAAAAAGAGGAACAAATTATATATTAGGCAACTTATTATACGTACATTACTAGGTTAGGTTACATCCCAAAATGTCTGTGACTCAGGATATTTTTATTGAACTGATGATAAACTGATGATTAAAGAACTACACGAAATATATATACTACGTATGTATATGAACATTGAACAGGGAAAAAGAGGAGCAAATTCTATGTTAGGCAACTTATTATACGTTCATTACAAGGTTATGTTACATTCGAAAATGTCTGTGGCTCCGGATATTTTTATAGAACTGATGATAATCATCGAGTTATGGCGCAAAATGTATTCGTAGCAATTTACGAATTTTATAAAATGAGGATTAATGTTGGAAACTAAAACATTCCAGTTTATACAGGTTATTTTTGTTTGCCTCCTACAGCGTTTTAAAGTTTAAAGTTTCACGAAAAAAAAAACTGGGAAAGAAGTAGAGCGAACCCTCTTCAAACTCAAGAGCACAATATTGTGTCTGATAATTTCGTTCCGTGTCATTAATATCGCATGCATTTTCCACCAACGTTTTGTCGAGCGACTTTTACTTTTAATTATACCGGAAGTATTTAAAACACGGGAGAGTTAAAAAATTTAACTATCTTGACGTAATAAAATGGCAAGGATTTTTATTAGACTTTCGTATAAGGACTCATTCACACTCTTTGCGACATGTTTTACATGTTTTGACCAGCTATTCTCTGAACTTGCAGGTTGAAAGAGATCTTAGAGGCGGACATTATATATGCGTTGCATTTGATGTTTTGCCATTTTTTTTCCTCGTTCTTTCTCCACTTCTTTGCATTTCGAGCGTGACGAGTTTGCTTTAAGTGACGCACATAAATTGAATTACTTGCATTTCGTGCGTCTGCAAAACCCCAATGTTCTTGGGTCGTTCGTCGTTGTGACAAACGCATAAAAAGAACCGGAAATTATATAAAACGCATCGAAGCTTGTGCTATAAGTGCATTACGAGGATTTCTTTTCGCCCGTTTGTAGCATCCCCCCTTTGGAATTCGCCACTTTGGCGATGTAGGTTTTCGGCTGCGTTGTCATCATCTTCCTGCATCATGTCGCGTGCATTATTGATGTTATTACGCCCGTACATGCGTCGGCTTGTCGCATTCTTACGCGTGGATTCGTTTAGAAAATCGAGCGCGTTCCTGTGACGGCGTAAAACCGCATTAAAGTGTGGTTACACACGTATGCCACCCACACATCACTCACACCGTAGACGTACACACATACACATGCATGCTTGGGTAGATGAAGATGGTGAGGGTGGGAAAACGATGCTGGAAATTAAATATTCATGACGCATTACACACCAACACCTCAAGAGCAGCGCCCTTACAGCGCCGGCTTGTGATTCCGAGGGTGAGGGCGATGCCTGTATTGAATTACTTTTGTAGCGTGTATGTTAGGCAACTTATTCTACATTGAGGGATCATTATGGATGCTATTAGCTGCTCAAGAGTGTAGCGCCCTTAGGCAGGCACCTATTTTTTCGGTTTTTAATTGATTTTGGGTCGATTTGCAAAATGTGCATACGTTGATTAATAACTCAAGTGTTTTCAGTGACAGGGAATGACAGAGAATTCATTAATTTATAAGCAAATTAAATATCGTTTTACTGGCAGTAAACAATCGAGAATTACTTGATTATACTATGAGTAGAAATGTCTATGGCTCAGTTCCATAAGACTAACTGAACCTATTTAACCTAAAATTATTATAACAAAACACTATTAGTCCAGAGTGCGTCCTTAGGCCATATATTTTTCGGTTTCCTTATATTACGTTCAAAAATATACATGGTTCAGGATATTTTGTTGGAATTGAATGAACGGCGTTGAATTACTTTGTTAGGCAACCAATTATACACAAAATGATAATTATAAAAACTATTAGCTACTCAAAAGTATACTTTTTTCATATTTCAAGGAAAAAAAAAGACAAACATGTTTGAATTTAATGAACGGTATTGCGTTACGATTGTAATTTGGGTGTTAGGCAACTTATTTTACACAAAATAACTATAAAAAACTATAAGTTAGTAAAGAATGCGCCTTAGGCCCTTAGGACCCTATATATTTGTTCGGTTTACTTGTCTCGAATATATTATGCTCATAAATGTCTGTAGCTCAGGAAATGTTGTTGGAATTGAATGAACGGCATTAAATTACTTCATTAGGCAACCAATTATACACAAAATGATAATTATAAAAACTATTAGCTACTCAAAAGTATACTTTTTTCATATTTCAAGGAAAAAAAAGACAAACATGTTTGAATTTAATGAACGGAATTGCGTTACTTTTGTAATTTGGGTGTTAGTCAACTTATTTTATATAAAATAACTATAAAAAACTGTAAGTTAGTCAAGAATGCGCCTTAGGCCCTTTCGACCGTATATATTTGTTAGGTTTACTTGCCTCAAATATACTATGATCAAAATGTTTGAGGCTTAGCAAACAGTATTAAATTTCTTTGTTAGATAACGCATTATATATAAAATGTTTATTATACAAACAATTTTTTTGTTTGATTTTACCGCGCATCGACTGCTATTGTCATTAGCTTTATCCAATTCTGTTTCAATGTAACTAGTCATATTAGAGGCTAACACGATTGATAAGAAGAAGAATTCACTTTAATATGCATCCCCAGCGAGAATCGAACCCGGGACTTCATGGACGGTGATCATCGGCCATACCATTGCGCCACCTGGTTGGACCGCGAACTATTAGCTACTCAAAAGTATGCTTTCCTCTATATTTCAAGGAAAAATGCCTTCGGCTCAGCATATTTCACAAATATGGATGATTAAAACACTATTTCCTTATACGAACTTAAAATATGCTTTCCATCTGCTAAATGAACTAATCTCTTTCTCATTCATAGAAGTGGAAATCATGCAAAGGCTCACCGCCATTCCGTAACAGTGTTAACCCTCCTGCGGAGGGCGCACAACTTGAAAGCAGGTGCAAACAAAGGACGGTGCAAATTTTGCGCATATTTCCGTAATAAACTCGTTGATTAAAGAGATCCGAACGAAAATTGAGCGCTATTTTGTACTCGCGTTCATCATTCTCGAGGCGGCCGCGACGTTTTCGCACACAGTTTTGACGCACACGTACCTAAACTTTATAGTTACTTAGGCAAACTAATTTCAGATTAACCAACAATGGCAGACAATAGCGGTAGCCGACGAAATGGGTATTGAATGCCAAAACCGCAATGGCCGGCCGGCAACGGCCGTGGGTCTTTGATTATGAATGGAACGTTTAGCCCGCGGACAAAGAACGCCATTTAGTGCGGCATTAACACGATGATTAACACATTCGCGACGTTAATGGGCTCGCATTACTTCCATTCTCGCCGCCAAAGATGGAATATCTGATCTTCGGCCTTCCCCCTTTTCCTGAATGCCTTCGCTTCTATAACGGCAGTGAAGAGTTCAACGCTCATTAATTCGGAGTATTCAGATTGTATAAATCGTCCGAAATCAATTTAGAGTGAAAAAAATGTGTATGGACAAGAGTGGTACACTTTTTAGAATTAATAGCATACATTATGACCGTTACGAACAGATCGTAGAATTTATAATAGATGTTAAATTATAACAGGTCGACGACTAACCGTCGCACACTGTCAAATTTTGCTGTTTTTTGTGCATCAAAAGTCCATAACTCCATTTTAAGGCGATCTTTTTCGATCAAACCGACTGTATTTGATAAATTATGCATATTTAAAGGATTATTCATGATTTTAGTGAATTCAGTTTGGTTTTTCATTGTTTTTTTTTATACCTCTTAAGCAGACTAAATACGCCATTTTAATATTTTGGGTCAGAAACTGACTTGCCTCGATAGTACCAAAGCAGTTTTAGTGTATATGCGCCCAAGATCAGCCTCTTTCAGATGATACTATTCACAACATATTTGGGTTAAACAGGCAGCCACATTGGGCGTTCTTTTGTCTTATTAATATATTTGAACACTTGTCTAAAAAAGAGTTGTTATTTGAGACGTTTTGAAATGGCGTAACCATAATCCAAAGGGTTGAATGATCCATGCTTGGACCTCCCACCATTTAGAAACTTCGTGAACCTCTTCTCTGTCTTCACATATACTTTCGGTAAAACGTCCCCTTGCTGTTCGCACGGTTTCTATCATGTCGTTTACTTTAACTGAACCTTCAATACCTAATTCTTCAACCTCTCTAGCGGCACATTCAACTGCAGCACCTTCAACCGCACCATAACTGTGGTAATTCTTCCTTTGCACATATTTCTTTTATTAGTTCATATATATTGCTTTTTTTAGCGGCGACTTGCGGCGTTATTGAGCCCGGTGCTCGTTAGATCACTGCAGTTAAGCAACGTCGGATGTAGCTAGGCGTTGGAGGGTGACCACTTTGTCTCCCCACTCAACAAGCGGCTGCGGCTCCTGATTTCGCGGTAAAAACGCGAACGGAAAACCCATATGCACAAAAGTTCAGAGCAAGTACCATCAGTAGCGAGACCGAATTGGGCCGGGTGAAAGTTACTATTCCCTTACAGCACTATGTGGTAGAAAAAGGTTGTTGAATAAGTAAAAATAAAATATTGCTTTTTATCTTGATCCCCTCCATATTTTATCAGCTCATTATTGATTCCATCATTGCTCGGCGTTTTTCCATTCTTCAGTTTCGTTATTATTTCCTCTGTTTTCTTCCTTTGGTATTTCTAGAACAGGTTCATTCTTCAATACTTGTCAAAAAAATCGAACGGCTGAGGACATTTTATATATTCATGGAATATATAATATATTACCTCATTATAGTCGAATAATTGCAAATCTCAAATGATTTAAATACAAATCTTGTTCCTCACACAACATTCTTTTATATAACCCTGCCTAGCACAAAGGAAATATTTTATGGGCATGACGATATGTAGTGGTTGGGCCACCACTGATAATCACCTTTGGAAGGATTGGAAGTTTTCAATCAAGCCCCTCACGATTAAACTATAGCGTTTAAATGAATTCTTACGATGCTGGCACACGCATAGAAAGGGAAATTTAACTTGTTAACTAAAGCCAAACTTGTAGTACGCCTGTACTGGCGTGGCGGGCGTGCTTTCCGTTTCGTTCGGCTGGCTGGGCTCGTTACTTACATAATAAAAGGCCCCTCCGAGTGGCGGGAGAGTTGCAAAAGCAATGTAAAAGCCAAATGCGAAACGCCGAACGAATGCGAAATGCCAACAAACACAAACACAAGTTTCGCGAGTACCAAGTTTTGCTAACGCGCTTCATAAACGACGCAAATTTGATGCGCTCCCTACACTAGGTTGTGCTGTGTGCGTCGCTGGGCCGTGTGGGTGTGTGGGTGCATTAGACAGACACCGCCATCCTTTCGCACCGTCCCTTTTGCATCCAGGGGTAACGGGTAGCCATTTTTGAAGGGCGACCCAAACGACCCTGCAAAACCGACGCGAAATCGACACAATCGAAACAATGGAAACGCATTAATTCCACTTAGATGAACTCGAAATCGACTTTTCAACTTTTTTCTACGTCCCCAGCCAAAGGGCATTGTAACTTTTATAATTTATTACTTTCACCGTTGGGCAGGAAGGCGGTGGGGGGCAGGGGGCAGGAATGAGAAAGAGTTTGCCGAGAACCATATGTGCGGTGACGATGCGTGGACTCGAGTGGATAATATTTATTTAACTAATGTGTATCTTTTGTTACAGACGCTGGCTCTGAATTTCGGAGCGACCAAGAAGGAGATCAATAAACAACAAAGGACGATAACGATAGGCAGGAAGATGTGAGCGGGCTGCTGCGAGTGGCGGGCGGTTTTACGAAGCAAGAAAGGATTGTTGGTCGCTGCGAGGCGGAAGTAAATACACATATACACATACCCACACATAGGCATATATAACCTAGACACACATACACGCATAGGACGCTCATCATGGATGTCCGATGGGTGTTGTCACGCAACCATCATTGTTATCAATACCAAAGATGTCACAATCGACGCAGCCGCTTCGGTTATCATCGTTGGCTGCTGTTTATCACGCTCCTGCTGTGTTTGCTTATCACGGACACGGCTACGTTCAAACAATCAGGTAATTATTCTATATTCTACTTCTAATTCGACGTTCTCTAGCAATTCAATATTTTATCTGGACCATCGAAATGTCCTGAGCCATCCATGGACATTTCAAATTCAAGTCACTTAGTTCTTCGTTGTTTACTGTCTTAAGTCTCGTCAAATCTGCAAATCCGTTAACAATTGTATCACTTTGTAACTCAACGTTCTCTATTGATTTATCAATTCATCATTTAATGACAACAAACCTATATTTTCATTTCTGCATTCAGTGCATTTATACATTTTCCATCGAAATGTGCTTTTTTTCACTTTTAACTGTATAATTGCATCTATAAGATAATATTACATTTATGCAAGTGATTGCAAATTAAACAAACATCATGTTAATCACAATACAATACCCGTGTGATACTACCGTAAAAGCCATCGTAAAATGACTCCAATAAGATACATGCAAATTTTTGATTTTGGAAATACCGAAAATACCCAGCCAATTTTCTCATGGTTCGATGTAGAATCGGAAAGAAAATGCGTTCATACATATATCAAGTAAATACCTCGTAATGTGACCAAGATATGGGCAAAAATAGTTTGATTGCTCCCATTTAAAATGCGAAGGTAC
>WSZQ02088728.1:0-10346 GCA_019419845.2 Weissflogia rhopalogaster | reverse complement strand
GTTGGCTTGGTTGTGACGCGTGTGTAGCGTTTCTCGCGCTTGCCGATGTGTATCTGTCGCAGACATTGTATGCATGCGTTTGATTCGCCTGCTGCTTCATAATTGCAGAAGAATGTCGCACATGGGCGTTTTTGGATACGACGCCGACAGGCCCAGCACATTACTCGCTGAATTACGTGATATTACTATGGCCTATGTGTATGTGTTTTTGTATGGTCGTGTGAGTGCGCGTTTGTAGGAAGTCGACACGTGATAATGGTTTAATCAACGCTTAATATAACGCAAAATTGAGCGGGTTCTCGAGAGAAATGAAAAGCTTGGAGTTAATTTCATTTTATTACATTTAGACGTGACTAAAGTGCAACATTATTTTGACGCTCGTCCAGGATGGTTTTTGGCATCTCCTGGCCAGTAGGTTTTTTTTTTTTTCACTTCTCGGCATAGAGCGATTTGTCATGTGCAAAGGAAATTGTAGGACTTTCAAAATGAAAATAGTTCGTTTTCGGTTTTAAGTTTAAGCATTTTTGTGGTATGTTTTAGTCCGATATTTTGTTCGATAGGTATGTTATAGTTGGCTGGTCTGGAATAAATTTTCGAGTGTCGCCTTGCCCAACGGCTACGACTTTCTAATGTCTCGCGACATTGATGTCGCCGCGCCGTCGCGTAAAGTGATGTCATTGCGTCGCGCCGACAAACACTCGCAAACATGACGAGACACTTTCTTTCCTCGATATCGTTGAAATTGGCTTGCTCACCAACACAGTCAAAGTAGGAACGTAGGTTGTAATTTCGCAGCTTCCGCATCAGTATCAAACGTTGAGCATTAGTAGTTTCAGACAGGGATTCGCTTTCCGATTCATCGGATTAAAAAAGATGCATAAATCTTAGATTTTCGAGATGCACGTATCGAAACACAGCCTCTTGACAAAACGCCAGTATTATTGTCGTGTATCATTCGGCCGAACGACGCTTGCATTCCGCGTTAATTTAGTTTGCAATTGGCAAATTACGATATTTAGCTGGCGCCAGCGTGGTAATACGTTTATTATTCCAGGAGTGTGTTTACGTCTCGCGTGGCGCATGCTTCCCGTCGAAGGATAATTGCGCTGTTTTTTTTTTGTGAACGTGCGCCTGCAAACATTTCACTTCGCGGGCCGCATGTGTACGTGAGCTTGGTGTATGTAGCCTAGCGCCTAAGCTTTTTCCAAACAATCTCCCTTGGGCAATTGCGGCGTAGTTTTCGAAATGTAGAATTTTTGGATACACTTGCTTTCCTAATTAAAATTTGTGCCGGCGGCCGGCCGGTTGGCGCCATGCGTGAAAATGCCAGCATTCGAATGTTAAAAATACGATTTGCATGAGTATTTTCAAAGCAATGCGCGTATGGCTTCGATTTTGATGACATGGCTCTAATTTCACTTTGTGTGCATTGCAAAGTTATTGTTGGATGCGAATCGGATTGCGCAGTCGCGCATCCACGTGTTGAATTGACGTCTTTCTTGTTTTGCAAGGTGTCCTCGATGGTGCCGTCTCCCCGTGTGGTTCATATTGGCTGGTCCGTTGTCGTTTGTTGCGATCCAAAGTGACGGCCGTCGGCGCCACTGTTGTGGCTGGACGGATCGCAATGACCTAACGGCTAATTTTAGCGCAAAGACGCGGCAATATTGTTTTTTTTTTCTTCCTGCACCTTGCTACACCGTGCATATTACAGAATTACGACGGTTTGCAACAAGAATGCGTCACAATCAGAAATGTAGATATGATTCTCGCGGAAATTACGAGGAAAAACCTTGTAGTTTGATGGTTTGCTGTTTGTGCGGGTTTTCTCGGAGATGTTGCATTCGTCGGACGCCAAAAAACGAAAACGAAATATTCGCACGCGTTATTTATTGTGCATGCGGAACGCTCGGCGCGACGGGCATCTCTGCGTCGCCGCCGCCGCCGATCGCATCATAGCATCCGTCGAATCATTTTAATGGGCCACCGAATGCAGCCCAACACTTCCTCCTCTCATGAAATGCAACATACACGATCGTGTTTTCCCTTCTCTCTTATTTCAGGGCTTTCTTCTTATGAATCAGCCGAAAAAGGGTGGAATCAACAGGTGGTATGTTGACATCTCTTCATCTCATCCTGAAAGCCACCACTTGTAGTTCGTTTGCTTCCGGTATCGTTACGGTTCCGGTATCGCTACTTAACCCGGTAGAATCGACAAAAAAGCTCACTCATCAGGTTTCACATTGCAGCGCTTTTTTATTGCCTGCGCCTGTATCATGTTGCTACACACTTGTTCTAGTAATGAATGAATCGTTTGAATTCGCCCACTGGAGATACAAAATTGCAATTAATGCTGTGCGCTGTTTTTTTTTTTTGTTGCTTCTCGCCGCGCCCGACTCCATGGAGTCGGTGTCGTGTGGCCGCTGTTGACTCTAGTCACGTTGCGTTTGGGCGTAATTTAAAAATAGACATTATACGACTGGCGCCAAGATTACCGTCGATCGAAGCGGCTCGCGCGCTTCGTTTCGCGCTTTCCGCCCGCGAATCGCGCGTGTATTTCGCACGGTGTGTGCGACGTTCTCTCGCTCGCGCCCGTGTCACGACGACGTGTGTTTTTCGGTCGCCGACGATTACGTCAGGGCCGTGCATCGACATTTCGGCGCGCTGTCTTCTTCGCCGCCGTCGCCATCCGCAAGGTTAACGCCGAAACGCCGATAAAGGAACGGGTTTCGTGCTTATTAATTTCTGCCATTATTTATTTGTTTACTTATTTCGTCCGATTACGCGTTGAAAAGCGACGACGCATATTAATTTCACACCGCCATTTCCGCGTTAAAGGCTATTTCCGGGGTAGGTGTAAATCTTGTTTGGTTGATCCAATTACTGTTTTGCCCGTGTAAATTGCTATGATCTTTAACATAATAAAACCATTTAAAGTAGGATAGGGTCGGAAGTAATAAAGTGGTCCAAAAAATACAGAAAGACTGTCGTCTTGATATCAGATTTCTTTTTATTTTTATATTTTTGAAAAGTATGGTTGCTAGTGTATGCTGACAATGTGGGGCTCCTGGCAAGGGACCAAGCATGCGGCGTATGATTGCAAGGGTTGAAAAGTATTTGGATAGAAGAGGATGGAGTGTGAATGTGGAGAAGACGAAATGGGTGCTATTTTCGATTGCAGGTCGAAAAAGGGTGGAATGTTTGAAATGGAAAAGGGAAATGATTGAGAGAGTGGATGTTTTCAAATACCTTGGGTTTCTGATTAGCGCGAATGGTAAGTGGGGAGAGCATGTAAGATGGATACAAGGAAAGGCCCTTGCCTCTCCTTAGTGCATGGAGGTGTATGAAACGGAAGTAGTTGAATATGTGGGGAAATATCCGGGATGTGGCAATAAGATTATGGGAAGCCCAGACTCGTATGGTGTTGAAGCGTGCGGACCTGTGTCAATGGGAAACCTTAGAGAGGGAACAGACGTGGTACATCAAAGATATGATGGGCCTCGAAGGATTCACTCCCAGGCATATTGTACTGCAAAAGATAGGGAGAAAGACTGTTACATGGGAGTTGGTTAGCAAGGTAGTAAGGTTGAAGAGAGAGTGAATATAATGGGAAGCGGAAGCTTTGTGAATGGTGTGTAGTATGTGGTATGTCGGAACTAACGGTAGGGGAAATATTGCGGGAAGGGGGACCGTTAGAATGGATTGTGCGTTAAAGGGGTCGAGACGTGGAAGAACAGTTGCGCCAAGAGAGCATTAGTAACAGCTCGTATAACCTGACGTATAGGCTAATGATACAGGTCATCGGACAGAAGCCAAAATATATCACCAAACAGATAATGAGCGCCGACGATGGATGGGGTTAGGTTAGGTATGAATATATGAAGTATGTGTTATGTCGAGGTGGGTTAGATACCTGGGAGCATCTCTGTGTCTGTGAAGGGGTGAATGCTTTGGGATGCAAGACGGAGAATGCATGACGGTGATTCGTAGAGGGAGTGTGACAATAGTGTAGCAACTTGGGAGTGATAAATGGAAGCGGAGGAGAGGGATGAGACAATAGAGGGTGGATGCGATGATATATAACGTGTATATGTTTATTTTAGTTGTTTTGTAAATATTATTAGGAATTTATTGTTGAGTTGTTGATTTATTGTAAAACTTTACTACGATTATTTTCTTTTAGTTATTCTTTCCATGTGCGTTGTTTTCGGTTAGCAATTCAATTTCATACCATATAATTGCCAATTCATCGTGATTGCCAACAATGTCGTCAAATACTCCTGCCTGTGGAGGGAAGGGAGCAGCACGGCACGTAACGTGTGAATTTGCAAACGAATAGTTTATATTGAGAAGCCCATGTCTTTGGCATAAAGGCGTTTATTTATTCTTGTTCTTGGATCTCGATATGCGCGTATGCGATGCGCCATTAGCGCCCGCCATTGTTATCACGACGTGCGCTTAATCCGTCCGCAAATTGCAATCAAAGAACGGCAACTTCGGTTCGGTTACGTTGGCGTAAATTCCCGGCGATTTGAGGGTGAGCCGCCCACGCCTTGTGGGTTTGGTGCGGTGCGGTGCGGGTATTCTATCGAATATTTCAAGCGGCATTTGCCTTGGTGTTCCTCCAAGCTGGTGTACGTGCGCCCATGTGGTAATAAACTCCGGCTCTCGCACGTTGTGCTCGCAACATTCAGCAGCCACGGCGCGGCGCACTCGCGCTCGAAAAACCTTCGCCGTCGCCGTCGTCGACGTCTAAACACATTCTCTACCTACTCGCCTGGCGCCATCGAGACCCCACATCGAAGGCACGCGCCCGTGCCGAGCGGCGGCGATGGCAAATGAAAACTTTATTATTAAATGTGGGTCATATTCGATTTTAGTAATGCGAACGGCGCGAGCGAGTGCTAGCGCTAGCGTTTGTCTATAAAAGTCCTACGCGAAACAACCTTACGCAGTGTACGGACGGCCGAATAAGGAGTAATCACCGATCATATCCAAATTAGACGAGAATACGCTTATCAAACTTGCGCATGCCATGTTTGATGCAAATTTACATCAATGCACAATTTGCTCGGCCTTTGGGACTTGGTCCAATTCTGTAATTTTTGGTATAAATTGATTGTAAATCGTATGAAAATAAATATTGCCGTTGTTTTTTTGTGTTTTGCTGGGACACTTACTGCTAAGTTCCTACCTATCAGATGTTATCATGTTATAATTCTAATTGGTTCTATGTGGTGGGATCCAGAGGGATTACCAACATGATGAGGTGTGCTTTGACATGCGACGTTCGTAGTTGGACGGCTGTGTTTATTTATTCGCGCTATTTTGTCTATTAATCTACGCTTGCCGCATAAATCTCTGACGGCGGCGGCATTGGCGCGACTTCAACGCAACTGGCTTGAGATTTTTTGTGCTTTTCTGTGAAGGCTGACACACTGCCACCGGGTGTTGGTTGTGACTTGGGGCGATTGGAGTTGATGGTATGCCGACGGAAGCGCTGTGCATGAACGCAACATGTGTCATGCACGTTACTCGCACAGGCCTTGCTTGAAGTACATCTCTGATATTCATTCCTCAGAGTATATTTCTGTAATTCGGGGAAAATAACGTGTTTTTGATATTTCTGAAATGTTGCTCGTTTAAATCGGAGGTATTTGCTTCCGGCAGGAGTGCGCGACCTGCTCTCGCTCTGTTGTTCGCTGGATTCCGAGAAGATGTCGACGAAATCGGCCTTCCTCATCGAGAGTCTAGAGCGCGTTGGGCATCGACCTCTTCGACGCGCCGAAGAACAGCGTGGTGGTTGTCGCTTTTTCCAAGCTTTGAGAACATGCGCGCATACTCGGCGCGTCTTTTACGGCGATTCAATAATATTTTTCAGCTGATTGTGCAATCGGCGCGCCGTCGTCGCGTCGGTTAATGTGAAAAATGCAAATTGCGTCGCCGCCCACCCATCCACGCCACGCCGCTTTCGACACACGGCGAATTGCGCAAGTCTAATTGTAAGATGGTTGTGATCGAAATTGTCGAGAAACTGCAACGTGCCTATTTGACTGTCGATGCGATGTGATGCGATGGCTGGCGGTAATCTTTTCGATATATGGACAGGTGCATTAAGCGTGTCGCCGGCGGCGACGACCTCGGCGCGTGCTTAATTTTCGTCGGCGGCGGCGGCGGCGACGTGACGTCGATCGGTGGCGCCAGGCGTCCATCTGTGCCGGCGCCGAAAGGTGGCGGACTTTGCATCGATCAGCGCACACCGTACACACCTGGCGGCGACATGTACCACCTCCACTTGCCGCTGCCGCCACTCTTCACCTCACACGATCTACCTATCGATAACGCTCAACCACAGGATGATCCATAACACCTACATGCTTAAATATCAACAAGTTTCCTTTGCCTTTTTAACGACCTGGTTATTTTATTCTTGCAGATACGCCACTGAACGCTCGGGGTTGGTGTAAACTGGCGTATTGGGAGCAGCAGCGACGCGTCGGTGATCAGTACCCTGTCTCGACACCCTACATGAATGTCTTCGGTGACATCCCCTGCGGTGATGGCCTCTCGTTGATGCAGCTCGCACAGCACAGCTTCAGCCCACCTGATTCCGTCTCACGGACGAGGTGTAAAATTGGTTTAGGTAACTATCAACCGTTATCAACCGCTTTGTATAACTAATAACAGTACGCTCATCATGCAATCGATCACATCGGGTGGTTTTTCGTGGTAGCTATGTATGTGTATGACAAGCGCTTTTTTTCTGTTAGCGTCGGGTGTGGAAATCAAGTCACGCAAACCTTGAAATTCGCATCAGGTGCACGTCGCCACTTCAATTTACATCTCAGACTTATCATTAAACGTGGCATACGACGCACGATGTTGCGAAAAAAGGCAATTTTCCAATCGGAACTAATCGATATTTGTTTAACATGTTCAGCATACGCGTTTAATTATTACAATTATCTGCATCACTCTGGTGCTTGTAGTAATGACAATCTTTTATGCAAATTCAATCATCACTTTATAAGTCGACCTTTTCCAGTTCCCCTATTATCTAATATTTATCTTTTGCATTTCTAATACCGTGCTAATCATATGTTTACAAAGTTTTACATCAGTGAACGGTTGCTATGATGAGTGATGAGTTGTTAATGAAATGTTAATGAAATATAATAATAATCATACAAATATAGTTTTAAAAAGTACATTAATTATGTAATTAATGTGATTTGTTTCTTTTAGGGGTAACACTGTCTAGAGAAGAGGACGGAATCTGGGTGTACAATCGGTCCGCTCATCCGGTGTTCGTCAACTCGCTGACGCTGGAAGACCCGGACATGGGCACGTCGACGGCGGCGACGCCCACCAAAGTACCTGCCGAGCACTGCATCTGCGTGTTCGATCCGATTAAGGCGGCGCTGGCGAACTACGGCTGGGATTTTGCGCGCCGCCACCAGCAGCAGCTGCGGCGACGCGACGGCCCCGTCGATCCCAACTCGGTGCAGATCAGCTTTGCCAAGGGCTGGGGTGCGCGTTACTCGCGGCAGGATGTGATGTCCTGCCCGTGCTGGATCGAAGTGCTGTTGGAGCCGTGCAGGTGATGCCGCCGCCAACGCCACCTATACCGTCGACGCCAACGATATCACCACCACTCCGACCGTCGCCAGCGCCACCTGCGAATATTTTAAGCTAGATTATCGTGTGTGGCATTGCCGCAACCCAACAAACAAAAAACGAGAAGGCTGACTTTTTCACACTACAAACCAAACACAACACAAATTTAATACAAAAACAAACAAACCAATTACTGCAATGCGAAAGTTTAGGCAGATTTAGACAATTTTTGACAAATCTGCACAGCGAATTGAATCGCGATCAATGTTAGCAGTGCCGCTTCCTTTTCCGTCCTATTATTATTGTAATACAACTCGTTGAATTGTTCGTTTTGAGAAACCCTCGTCGATACGAATTTTCGAAGCGCAATTTCACGACAACGAGGCATTTGCGACGTTCATCGCTCGCTGATCTTTTCGGATCTTTAATACTTTACTCTGTACAAAAATACTACTATACTATTGTCATTTATGCGCCACAACGCGGCGTTGTTAACCAGATGAAAATTTTCTAAAACAATTTTAAAACGGTTTTAAGCGAATTACGTGTAAATATTTGATAGGAAACGCAACGATAAATTGAGTACGCCAGTATAAACACGAAACGATTGCAGATTAAGATGAGGAAATAATGGCGACTTTTAATGCGAAATTTTTAAACTCCCGTACTACACACGAAACACAAGAACACACCAACGCCTTATAAGCATCGGTTCATGCGATGTTACTTATTATAAGCGTTATTTTTCCTAGTAATACTTGGTGCTTTTTACGTAGATGTGGGACCATACCTGAAGCGAATGAAACTTGACCATCGTGTTATTTTTTAGATTGCACCAAGTCGCAATCTAGACGAATTGCATTGAAGAGTTGTTTAATTCGTCCAAAATGCTTACTTACTTCCTAACTTTCCCGAATTTCAAACGATATTAGACGTTTGAAATTTTACGCGTAAGAAAAATAAATCGAAATTTGTACGTAAAACAATTGTTAAAGCACATATAATCCTGTTGATGATAATCAAAATGTAACGATAAGAGAAAATACTGCTAGTCAGAAAGGAGAATAATTAATTACTGTTAGGGAGTCCACGTTTATATAGTCATACGAAATACTGTTCTATTTTTTCAAAGATGCCGAATGCGGTGTTTCGACAGAACGTAACAAAAATGATTCGTTGTAATATGATTGTAAAACGCAAGCAAGGCCTCTACGCGTGCGTCTGGTCCTTGTTCGTAAAATTTTCTCCTTATTTTTTGTATTTTTGTTTAAACTAGTTTATCGATTAACGCGTACTGACTGTAATTTGTATATTATTACGATTATTGCATAGTTTTGCGTACTGTATCAAATTGTTGTATAGAAAATTCCACACTGTAAATTGTGGCCTCTTCGAGGTAAAGAAAAGCGTACCCCCCACGAACTTATGTTGTATATATTTATATATGTATATTGAAACGATAAAAATTTGACTTTGACTACCCTTAGAGGCTTTGCTAGGAATAAACGACTTATTGTAAATATTGTAAAACAGCAGTGCCTTTGAAGCAATTTCAAAATAAGACAGCTTATTTATTTATATATTGTATATGATATGTACGGATGATGTATTTGTTTAGAGTGAGTGTGCCTGCCGTAACTTGTTGGCGATGTTGGTCAGTGACGAGCGGCATGAAGGGTCACTTAAAGTTGTCTAATTTATTTAATATTTTTGTACAGTCGAAAAAGTTATTATTGATGAACTATTGAGTTTCACCAAATTGCAACATCTGAAAGAAATAATAACATCTTAAATAAACTGGCTTGTTCTTTGATTTATTTAATAATGCCATTGTAGAATGTGTCTAGGTACATCGCAAGTAGTTTGAAAGGGTTTATAATGAATGTCGATTGGAAATTGTGTTTACTTATCACAGTTTATTCCTTATAATAAGGAGAATGTCTATGGAATGGGAAACGGTAAGTAAGGTCGCGAGATACGAGGAGAGATTGAGCAGAATTAAGAATGGAAGGTTGGTGAACGCGATATGGGAATGGTGCGCAAAGAATAGGGCGAGTGAATGGGGAGTGAGTAGAAGAACGGCTTATGAGGCTGTTGGCCTGTCAGAAATGGAAGTCAGAGAAATGCTACGGGGAGAGGGAATGCCAGAAGTGGTAGTTCGTGTAACAGGCCGGGAGGTTGAGGAACAGAGCAGGTACAAACAATCAACCACAGACCAACATATATGGTTAATAAGACAATGAGGGCGAAGTGTAAGCGTGTATATAGCAAGGGCGAGGTGTGGATCCAAAGAACATGGAAGGAAAGTTTGGATGGGGGATGAGTTTCTGATGTGTCGAGATGGGGTAGATCCACTTGAGGTCCTTCCCCAAATGTAATTGGTCCTCATCATCATATGCTGCACCTCGTTTTTTATCACTCCGGTTAAGCCCACCTCACTGATTTTTTGGAATGTTCCTCCTTTTTAAATAAAATTTAAATACATAATACTTTAATAAATGTGGCAACATCTTTCGGAGAATACGTAGATTATGTGAGACCAGATTTCTGTAATTATTCGTAGAATTCGTTGTAGCTTTTTGGCTGAGTATTATCACATGCCGGTTGTGAACAATTATAAAAATACTTTTACAGAGTCTTCTGTCACTTGTTCATAGAACATGTTGAATAAAAATTTTTTGATGAGTAAAAACACTTTTTTCACAGTTCTACAAATATTATTTATTATTGTA
>WSZQ02088717.1:0-14381 GCA_019419845.2 Weissflogia rhopalogaster | reverse complement strand
GGCGTGGAGTCTTCTTGTAAGTAACATGTAAATTACAGGTGGTACACTCAAAAACTCAGCTACCATAAGAAACGCTAATAAAGTTGTATTGCTAAATTTTGTACTAACTTCAGAGCAATGAAAATGATTTTAACTTAAATTTAAAGATTTAACGAATAATTACTAATCTAATACGCAGAATACTTGTTTTTTTACAGTCTCGAGCAAAAATACCAATCAAACGTCGTCCATCTACACGACAAGGTCGTAAAGCAGCGCTAAAATCATCGCAAAGTCAACAACTCCAAGAAGAACCACTTCCTGAACCTCCCATTTCGCCTTCCACAGCCGATCCTACATCATCCAGTTCTTCTTCGATCTCTCCTCTAGTTTCAATACCGTCACTATCTACAATGATTAATACTACTGATTACATTCCTACCATATCACCAAAATCACCACCCAGCAATGAGTTAATAAAAAAAGAAGTTATCAAAAATGAAAATAACATACAACAAGAAGAAACCAATGTAAAACCCCAGGAAACAAACTTAAAAATGCCACTTAATGAAGAACCTAACCTAAAACCACCAAAATTAACCAACAAAAAAGATACTGATATCTTTAATGAAACTATAACATCAAACAACAAACACGTATCGTTGTTCGATGATGACGATATTGATAACGATATTTTCGGAAGTTTTTCCAAAGTTTTACCCAATCAAACATTACAACAAGCAGAAAGCGTATCAACGCCGAAAAAGTTGATAGTCGAAGAGGATACAGATTTGTTCAGTGAAAATTCGAAGCCTACGCCAGTTTTAAACCAACCTAAACAGGTGAAAACCAAGACTTTATCGCTTTTCGGGGATGATCCTGATGATGAAGAGGATGATGACTTATTCGCATCAATAAAACCCCCAAAAGCCTCAAAAACTACAAAAACTGAGAAGAAATCGAAGAATGTTTCACTTTTCGGTGATGATGATGATGACGATGATATTTTCAACACGAAAATTGCGAAAAAACAACAATCAACGGTAAATTTGAATAAAAGTCAGCAGAAGTCTGTTAATCCGAAAAATGTAATACCAGCGACAGCAAAAAACGACCCTTTGGCTGATTTATTCGGTGATAGCGACTAGAGAATTTTTTAATAATTGCTCAAAACCTCCATTAATCAAATAATAATAGTTTAAACAATATTTTTGATACTAAGTAAGAGTTACTACGTTAAGTTTGGCGCTGAATTGTAAATGCGTTTGTTTCTATGAATAAAGTTAAGTTTTATTAAGAAATTTTGGAATTTATTAATGGTACTTACCTTAATTGTACCTGAAGATAGTTGTAGAACGTGTAGACACTTTCGTTTAGATTGATTTACACAGTTTAATTTAGCTAATAGCTATTAACATTTCTTTAATATAAGTTGTTTGATGTTGGAATATTTTAAAGCAAATATGGCGGATAACGGTTGTTGATTTTAAAACAATTGAATAAATTGACAGCGTTGACCTTGTCAAAAGTTTTGTAGTGTCAATTTCGAAGCACAGATGGCGCTGTGGTATACTAAACTGTTGCCCATCGTGGAAATGTTTAAAAATTAATTTTCTAAGGTTTTCTTACACTTCTTGTGCGTGATCTCTGATAGAAATGTATATGAGGACTCTTCGAATACTAATCGTACTAGTAAGTAAGGAGATAATATTTTACTAATTCATTTTATTTAAGTAAGAAATCAGTTTGACTGATTTTTCATGCATTTTCTTTACAAAACTGTGTATAACTTCTCAATCAATAATATAGGAATGTTCTGGATGGAAAATTCAAGTAAAATAACTTATATATCTCTTTAGGAAATTATTCGAATAATTACTTTGAAAATGATTTTCAAAATTTTGAGCAATAGAAGTTTAGGGAAAATACGGATACCTCTGAAACTAATGAAGTTAGGAAGTTGTACGTAGAAAATTCAGAAAGCCAATGAAAATCTACATCAGAATCTTAAGAGCCAATTATTTTCACGTAGAAGTATTGAACGTAAAATTCATTTAAAAATGGGTCTTGAAAAAGTCGATTCCTTTGTTGTAATCATGCATTGCTAGCTTGTAGAAAAGTACTGATATTTTCTAAACTATGAATGGTACAATGTTGTACATGGAAAATTCAGAAAGCCAATTAAATTCTACTTTGAAGATGGTATAACTTATTTTATTTTGTATACGACAAGTTTTCTTAAATTCAGTTTAAAATCGTATTTTCAAAATTCGATCCAAGCATGTCAAGATGTAATAAAAGTGTTCATAAGTTGAAAACTAATAAAATTAGATTATTCGTAATAGAAATTTTGAAAAGTACATTAAATTCTGCATTAATTATCATATTCATAATAGACTTTTATGATAAGGTGTACCATAAAATGCGTTTCAAAATATTGATTTAATGTTATGAATTTTTTAAGCAATAATTTGATCAAAGTTTGTTGTATTTTCGTAATATTTAAGACATATAAAATACTTGGTTTCCGAAATATATATTGTTTTAATTAGAATGCTTGTTAGAGAATTTCTTAGCACAATTAAGTTAAAATCAAAATTTAAAAAAACGTTATACTGGTTGCCTATAGTTAAATGTAACGAATATTAAGTTGACTTAGCAGCCTATAACGAGACGTCAAAAGACAAATAACCTACAAAGTTGTACAAAGTTATTAATTTATTCATCAATTTATGCATCCAGACAGCACATTTTCACAAATACAATCATACACGACTTGATTTAGAGACCCCCAAAACTTCAATATCTCCTCTTCGAAGAGAAAAATCCCAATTTCCCGTCTTTTAATAGGAAATCAAGACTATTAAACAACACGTCTAACCTCAAAAAAGCGCTTGAGATAAAATACCTGCCCCATGGTCATCGCTATAAGAATCAACGCCTCGAAGAAGCTCCAGAGGACGACTCTGCTGTTTGTGCTCTCGTTAATGGAGCGATGAATACGATCACGCACTTGCATATATTCCTGCTCGTGTTTAACGCTCGCGAGAGCACCGCTCAGGTCGCGGATCATATCTTCCAATTTTGTGGCGCTCTCGCCGCCCTCGGCGTTCGCATCCTCAGCTTTCGGCGGCTCCCCAATGGCCATGTTGAACATGACAACCTTCGGCGTCATTGTCGACATGCGATTCGAGAAGCAGTAGGTGTAAATGCCTGGTACGTGAGCGGCGAATGTGTATTTGCCGGATGATTCACGTTCTCCGTTGTAGACGATCTTGCCGTCGGGGTCTACGATTTTCACGTCGATGTCGAGGAATCCGCCTTCGGCTATTTCAAAAGTTAGGCCTAAAAATTGTAAAAATTATTTGGTTGGCTTTACATCTATGAAAATTGATGAAAAACATTAGAAAACCGCCATGTAGTGTTAAAAAAAAACAAAGATAACCTCATATTTGCATAAGATTTCCTTGTTTTTAATTTTTTAAATGAGAATTTATTTTTCTTACCCATTTTTGTACCACTTTCCACTTTATCGAAGAAACATTCCTCGGCGTGTGCATCAACCGTAATAAAATAGCCATTACTTGTATTAAATAGTACAAAACTCAACAAAAGTGTCGCCAGGAAGTAGTTGAACATTGTAATAATGATTTTCAGGCGATTTTCGACGAGAATTCGAGATTTCTCAGCGAATATTTGCGAGTTTGGCGACGTAATCACAGCAAAACACCGATCGACGAGCTGAGGCCACGTATTTAACCTCAAAAAAAGTTTGACAGCTCTGTAAAAACATTGTCAACTGTCAAAAATACTTATAGATATAAACTGAGTGTGACAAACAATATCTAGCAAACTTAAATATTTTCTGTATAAACCGGGTGTTAGAAACATATTATTTCAGGAAAAAATTTAGATATACAAACTGAGTGTTACATGTACAATTTTCAACTTAACTATGTTGTATACACATTCATTTTGAAAAATTCATCGTTTCCAAGTATTTTTGACGAGAATTCGCAGGGATTTCAGCGAAAAATTGCGGGTTTCACGACGTAAATACGGAAAAACACCAATCGATAACAAAATCCACAAATTGAACCTCAAAAATTGTTGACAGCAAACAATTTAAAAATACTCAACTGTAAAAAATACCCATATATATATACAGGTTGTTGCATGAACAAAATTTGTTTCAATAAATCATTACCATGTATCTTTCTCTTTTATTCTGAAGAGAATTCGAAGTGATTTCAGAGAAAATTTGTGTTTGACGACGTAAACACAGAAAAAGATCAATTAATGAACTAAGGCCGTGTATTTAACCTCAAAAATTGTTGACAACACAAAGTTAAACATCCTCAACAATCCAAAATACTAGAGAAATAAACTGAGTATATACAGAGTGATGCAAACGAATCAAGATTTCAGTTGAATAAATCATTATTTCCAGGTGTATTCAACGAGATTTCAGCGAAAATTTGCGTTTGTAGACGCAAACACAAAAAAAACTGATGAACAGAGGCCACGTGTTTAATATTAAAAAATGTTGACAACACACTGTACTAACAGTTAAAAACACTCAAAAATATTAAACATATGAACAGTGTTACAATAACAATACCAACAGTATTTCTTCAGCGTAAACAGGATGTTACAAAAACCAAATAACAAAAACAGTAAAAATATACAAACAAGATATCTAACCATTTTGAGGTTGAATACATCTCTGGACTAACGCCGTCAAAAAATATTTAAGAACTGAGTGTTGCAAAAACAGTGCCAACCTAATTTTTTTCGGCATAAACAGAGTGATATAAAAAACAATTCACTTGAATAACTTATTATTAATTAAAAATTTTATTACATCGAGTGAGACATAGCCAAAATGTATGTATTCATTATTTAAAAAAATAAAATTCCTGTTACATTCAAATTCAACTAAACAAATATGTACCAAATTCAAATAATCGCTGCAGGAAACTAATATAACTTAGTCGAATAAACGTTAAACAACATTTTTGACCGTCTAACCTCAGTTATACGATATTAATACTAAATTAATTTGTTGCCTAAGGTTTTCGCTTTTTATCTTTTGCTTCTTTCGCCTCCAACTGTTGTTTACGTTTCCGTCTGTGCGTCTTTTCCAATGCGCAGGCTAAACGAGTTTCTTCATGAAAGCTGGCGTTCGCTTTCATTTGTTCGGTGCGATCGTTGTAGAAGAGTTTCTTCATTTCCGCCGAGAAATCCGAGTCTAACTCACAGAGCGCATCGATTATAGACGTTCCAGCGTAGTTTCTTATGTACGGATCGGCTTTGTAATCTTTGAGTAGTATCGATGCAGCGACTGTCAAAGCAAAAATAGTAAGTTACGCAGGGTTATGATATGAAAAGTTGTGATTTTAAAGGTTATATTTACGGTGGTTGTTTTCAATGGCATGATATAGAGCAGTACGGCCCGATTTGGTGTCGCACAGGTCAATGTTGGGGTCGCAGATGAGTAGATCCTGCACGTGGACTTTGTTGCCACGCATTGCAGCGAGCTGCAGCGGTGTGAAGCCCTCGTTGTTGTGCACGTCAACGACTTGATGGTAGTGTTTAGCGTCCACCAGGTGCCTCACGCTGGGATGAAAGAGTTTGCCTAGGGTATCCGCCTCGACGCCGAGGTGGAGTACATTGTTGCCGTCACCATCACGTGCGCGGAAATCGGCACCATGGCGCAACAATGTGCTGATGATCTCCACGGAAGCATCGTTGATAATCGCTAAATGTAATGGTGTCTAAAACATAAATCCAATATGTGAATAATTGTTAAAAAGTGTGTTTGCAAACGTTTTTCTAGTTTGAAATATATTTGGCAAATATATGTTGCGCCATCTACTACAAGTCTGATATCAAGAAGTTCGGTAATCTATTGACACCTGCCAAAAGTGATGACATTGACAGCTGATAAAAATTCTCATCAACCATTGACAGCTGCCAAAAAGAAAAAATTAAATGGCAATAGGCAAAGATTATCAGCTTAGCAACAATTGAAAGTTGTCAAAAAGAGATTGAAACCTGTCAAAAATGATTGGCAACTATTGACACATGTCAAAAAGTGATGACATCTATTGGTATAAGTCAAAAATTATGGGCAACTACTGACTGTTCTCATTAAGTGTCGTCAATCAATGGCAATGGTCCAAAAGTGATGACATTTCTTGTTATATATTGCTATTTATTGTTATTGACATCTGTCAAATATTATCGGTAACCATAGTCAGTTGTCAAACTGAGAGGCATATATTGACTGCTGTGAAACAGAAAGATATGTGTAGACATCTGTCAAACATTATCAAAATGTTGTCAAAATGTAATGACACTATTGATGTCTGTCAAAAAGTAATGAGCACCTAATAGATAATTTCAATATTATAGATTAGGTGCTCTTTAAAATTTTCGTCAACCGTTGAGAGTTGCCAAAAAAGCTATTAAATGGCAGTTAGCAAACATTATCAGCAACAATTGTCAATTGAAACTTGTCCAAAATTATCGCCAACTATTGACAGCCGTCTTTCAATCAAAAATTATGAGCAACTCTTGGCAACTGTCTAAAAGTATCCTCAACTATTGACATCTGTCAAAAAGTGATCACATTTATAAGTACGTACCAAAACGAGAAATACCTTGGGAAGCTGTCAAACAGAGATAGAGACATCTATCAGCTGCAAATATTATCGGTGTTATCGGTAGTTGGTGACAAAAAGGGAGATATCTATTGACAGCTGTCAAAAAGAGATACTTGTCTTTTGACAGCTGTCAAAAAAGGGATGACATATATTGATTGTCATTTGTCAAGAAGAGAAGACATCTATTGAACTGACAAAAATTATCTTCAAGTATTGACAGATGTCAAAAACTGATGACATCGATTCAAAACTGTCCAAAATTATCGTCAACCATTTACAGCTGTCGAAAAGAGATATTAAGTGGCAGTTGGCAAACAGCAGCAACAATTGATTGTTGTAAAAAAGATACGTGTCCAAAATTATCGCCAACTACTGACTATTTAAAAACAATGACATCTATTAGTTTCAAAAATTATGGGCCACTATTGACAACTGTCAAAAAGTTTCGTCAACCATTGGCAGCTGTCAAAATGCAATTACAACTATTGTATGCTGAGAAAAAGGAAGACATCTTTGTGATAATCTATTGTCAAATGTCAAAAATTGATGACATCTCTCGAAACTCGTCGAAAATTAGCTCAACAATTGCCAACTGTCAAAGTTTTACGTTATCAATTAAAAAAAGTAAATCTAAAAAAATACTTACATAATCTTCATCATTATAAATATCCAAAGGCATAGATAAAAGCTTCAAGACAATCGTTTGCTTCTTAACCTCTCTGATATTGTTCGCCGCCACGTCTCGATGAATCGGTCGATCGCCCAAATGATTCACAATCGTATTACAATTTTGCACGTAGTGATAAAACTCCGGCACCACACAACTCTGCCCCCTTAGCCCAGTGGGCGGGACCACACTCATATCATTATCCCCACCCAAACTATCTATATTCACTATATTCGGTACCTGCATCGGATAGCCCATATTCACATCCTTAATTAAGTCGCGTCCCTCTGCGTCCACTTCGGGCACACCCTCTAGTTTATCCAACATCCCCTCCTCGATCGCATAAATGCCTGTGTTGATATGCGGCATCAACGTATCGAACAAAGTTTGAATCTCTTGCGCATGCGTCGCACGCTCCGTCTCGCTAGCGACACGCAGCGCCTCCACTAATTCCATCGAGGCCACGCCTATCGTCACCGGCGCTCTCTTTGAGTTTTCCTCACCCGCACCACAACTTGAACACTTTTTCAACGCAAACAACTTCTTACGCTTTGTATGCTCCTCGCGCAGCGCCATCTCGATACTAGTCTCAATCTGTCTTAGGAAACGCCCACCTAAGTCACCAATAGTCAATTTTAACGGTGTCAAAAACTCAAATTCATCACTCGACTTTCCTTCATCCTTCGTGCCTAGCATCGAATGCAATTCTTTGATTAACTCAGTCTTTTTAAGACAATCTTTTTCTAACCTAGAAATCTCCGCTGAGAGGGAAGTTATTCTCTCGGTAAACATCAGCTTGGCTGCGTTGAAGAACTCATTGATGCTAGTTATCATTCCTTCTTTGAACTCGACGCCTTGCGAGGCGAAACTTTTAATTAAATTACCTTTCAACACCAACTCCTGAGCAATATCGATATTTTCGATATTCACATTTTTCATAACCTTCATCTTCTTAAACGCAGGTTTCTCCTTTTTCAGAGCAATCATAGGTGGCGGCAGTAGTAATTTTTCACTTTTAACAGACGACGAATCTTGCGCAATATTTCTTTCGTCCATTAATATTTCTTTTTTGACACTTGTAACATTTTCCGACACCTCCGGCGGCGTAGCTGTCAAAATACTGTCACTTGTCTCAACCTCACATTCCAACCCCACTTCTGATGGATGTGAGAAATCCGCTTGTGACTGAATCGAGGTTAAACTTTCCGTCAAAATTTTCGTCAAGATTGGCGCTGTTACAGTCGTTGCCTGAATCCCATCAACAGTAATCTGCTGAGAACTTGAAGTTATGCTCGGTAATCGGACAGCTTTTAGACCTTTAGGCAACGTTTTGACAGGCCTTAGAATGTTTGGCACGAATCTTTCTTGTGAGTGTACCGAAATTGGTGCGATTTTCGTGATTGTCTTCGTATTCTTCAAGTTTATTGGCAACTTTATCGTCGTTGGAGTATAGCCTTTAATTGAGGTTAAACTCGTCGTTGAGACACTTTGTGGCACTGTGATGATAAACGTCTTACCAAGCGCTGAATTTGTCGAGTTTTGAGCCATACTGTTGACAATAAGATTAAAATTAACAATGAGTGTGTAATCAGTAATTAAAAATAGTCAAACTAATAAATACCATTAATATACTTATTTTTCGCACAAATTTCTCCAAAATTTGACAGTTAATAGTACATGCATTTACTCTGAAAATGCGGGCAATTTTCACAACTTATTTTCTAACCTTGTTCTCGTACTGTGTTGCAGTACGCTGCTCGACTGTTGTTGATTTGTGGACTAATTAACGTTATCTTATCGCAGTTCACTTGAAGCTGAACTGCCGCGCCGGTAATAAGCACTACAAGTGCATTCGATGATGAGGTTTCACTTTGTGACGACGGTGTTTCCCCACGCTGAGGGGATTCCCATGCTTGTCGTTAGTTATCGACGTATTTTCACTCGGGCTCCTTTTCCTGTTGATATGACGTTGCACTGCCTTGAAAACACTCTAATTTACTCACTACACACTGTGTGATGCATAGATAGAGGCGTGAATCAGACAATCAGTCAGTGTTTAGAATGAGGTTGGAATTAACTGCGTAAAGCCCACGATTTGCTGTCGAATGTCACTTACCGAAATAGAGGTTACGTCAATGCTTTTTTGGATATGAAGCTTATGCACTTGAAGATTAACGATTTTTTTGTTTTCAACTAACTGCTGTTTATGTTATTCTGAAGCGTTGCTGTCGCAATACTGTAGTACACAGATTATATTACCGTGCCTGGTATGTTCCAAGGCTTTATTTCAACGAGTGGAGTTGTTTTTGTTTGAACTGGTTTTGACCTAAAAAACGTCGCACGTGCTTGGGGGAAGCACGGTCAGCGTTTGAATGTTTGGTTGCCTAGAGTACAAATCTTTTATAGAAATTTTATAGAAATAATTTAATAAAACTTTGGACAAACATTTATTAATCATAATTATTTATAATATGAATGTTTAAATAATATGTATTTATATTTATTTTTAATGTTTATTAATGTTTATTATCATATTTTCAAATGAAAGGACTATATTTTCCTAGGCAACCCAAAATACATCCATGAACCAAGCGTGGCGCATATTATCGGCAAAACAAACTATTTTTTATAATATGAATGTTCAAATAATTTGTATTTATATTTACTTCTAATGTTTATTATGATTTTTGAAAAATATTTTCAAATAGAAGTACTATATTATTTTATGCAACACACAATACAGCAATTATCATGAAGTTATTATCAAAGAGTGTCGCATATTATCAGCAAAACAAACTTCATTTAATAGAGAATTAATAACTGTGTGAATGATTATTTTAAAACAAATTTTTAATTTCCTAATTTACTTCCATTTTTTGCACTTACATAGGAAGGTCCGTGAATTACAATTATTGACATACACATATTACATTGCTGTCCCCTGTACTTTCCTAAGCTTTCTTTGAAAGAGTCAAGCATGTACAATCTATGGAGAGTTTATTACATGTAATTTTTGATTGTGTTTGAACTAGTTTTGTTATAAAATGAAGCATTAAAGCATTCATTTTGTATATTTGGTTGCGAGCAATCAAAGAAGGTTCTCTAAAAGTAATTGTTTAAAACTATGGATAAACAATTATTAATCAATAATAATTGTTAATTAATCATAAATTATACAAATGATTATTTACATAATATATATATTTATATTTATTTTTAAAGAGAAGTTTTAACGAAAAGAATCGAGTACTGACGAAGTTTGACGCAAGTCATCGATGAATTTTTTAAAATGTAATTAAATAAACAGGATTAGATTTAGATCTATTCAATAAGAACCATATTTTAAACTCGCTTTTGATGAACTGAAATTTTATGTGTATATAAATAATTAGATAACTCCTCAGGCAACCCACAGTACATTGGTACCACATTTTGCAAACTGTGGCAATAATGTATTTCTCTCAACGGCTCTCAACGAACATACACGAAGATTAACGAAAACCTCAAAGGTGGGAATATTCAAATTTGAAAAACAAAAACTTCCTTTAAACTTTTAAAACTAATAATATATTGTTTTAGAACATGAAATATTACAAAGCCGAGCTTAATTACACCTTACATATATAAATATTCAAATTACTTATTATAAATTGGTTGAAAACACAGGCAAATTTTAATTAAAGCAAAATATTAAGCATTTGCATTATTACACAGATTTTTACTTTTACTGCTTTGTTTGCTTCAGGTTTTTAATGTTATTGCCGGTTTTATTCTTATGAAAATTTCTCTTTTTGTTGCTTTTATTTCTTTTAGCCAAGTTACTATCGGTAAACTGAGAAATCGAACGTTTCTCCCAATTTTTCGGAACTAAATAAATATATTTCTCGTCTTTATCGTTAATATTTTGATTATCCGCAAGTTTTTCTTGTAGCCTATTGACTTGTTGACTTTTAAAAGGCTTTTCCTGTTGTTTTAAGTGCTCTTCAAAATTTCTCTCTTCAATGGTATTCAAATTGTCGAAATTTGACGGGATTTCCTCCCGTTTATCACTCTTACTTTTGTTCTTGTGCTTCTTATGCGAGTGATAGTGACGACTTTTTGGACTTGCATTTTCCTCAGTTTTATTACCAGCGTTTGAAGACGTCGAAGAGTTTCCTGTTTTTCCATTGGAATTTTCCGGAATTAAAGCCACTTCATGATGTTGTGTATGTTTCTCCTTTTCTTTAGCCAATTGAGTTTTGAGAACTTCAGTAAGTTCGGTAAAAGTTTTGATGAAACGTTCGAATTCGTTGCTTTGTGATTTTCCCAGTTCGTCAGACTTTTTCGTCATATTTTTCGGAATGACTGTGTTGTTTACAGTCGTATTGGCTGCTGGGGCTATTTTGGGTGCTGTTAAGGATGCATGTTGATTGTTGTCATTGCGCTTGACTTTTTTAAGAGGAAGAGAAGAGTTTTCTTTTGATTTTGTTTCGTTTGTTGCTGTTGGTTGGTTTTCCGGGCAGAAATCGCGTAAATAGTGACTTATTTCCGCTGATTCGATGGCATTAGAAAGGTTTGAATCTTCCTGAAGGAGGGAATATTCTTTAACGGCTTTCTGGACTCCATATGCGATGGATTTCACCAGAATACAAGAGAATTTTGTAAAATTATTTCCTGAAATACATCATAATAAATTAATCTTTGCCACAAGATTTATGATACACCCTGTACCCAAAAATTTATAGTGACTGTGATAATTAAAGTAGAATTTTATGTACTTTCTAAAATTTCTATTTCGAAATGTCTAGGTTTGATAGTTTTTCACTTATAAGCATTTTTCTTATAACTTGTAATGTTTGGATTACATTTTGAATATATGTTTTTAAATTGAGTTTACGAAAACTTACCATGCATAAAATAAAATATTTTGCAGACATATCAAAGCAGAAGTTAATGCGCTTTCTAAATTTACCATACACAATTTTGTAACTTTAATAGTTGCGAAGTTAACAACATTTTTCTACAAGTTAGTCACGGATGAATACAACAAGGGACGCAACCATATCAAGACACATTTTAAACCAATTTATGCTCAATATTTCTGAGTAAAATTAAAATATTTTAAACATATCTGATGTAGATTTTAAATGGCTTTCTGAATTTTATAAAAAGAACTTTCAGAATTCTTTATTTCAGAAGTTATTCTTAATAATATTAGCTGGATCACAAGTTCAAGAAAAAAGTTCGTTGGTTATTATATTATTTCAAAGAGTAATTTTCAAAGTCAATTTTCGAAAATTACTTGCATATAAAAACTTCTTTCTTTAATCTAATCTGAAGTAAAATTTAATGAACTTTCTGAATTTTCAATGTAAAACATACCAACTTTATTAGTTTCAGAGTTATAAGAGTTCTAAGTTATAATTTTCCTTAGACGATGACAAATGTAGTTCAACAATTTCAAAGGGTAATTTTCAATGCAATATTTTGAATGGTACTTAAACATTTATACAAGTTGTTTCAACTTATTCCAAGGTAGAATTTAATTGGTTATTTGAATCCTCCATCTAGATCTTTCTAGTATTAATACTTTAGGAGATATACAGCTTTTTATAGAAAAATGTATAGGAAAGAGACAATGAAATTATGAAATTTTACACCAGAAATTTATTTCTTACTTACACAATTTAAAATAATGAGTTAATAAAACGTTTTTCTCGTTACTTACCAGTCTGAGAAGTATTCACAGATTTACTAAACACATTACTTCTAGAAATAACACTCAGAATTGCAAGAAAAACTGCGAAATTACGTGAAATCATTGTGTTTTTTTCGGAAAATAAAAAGAAACAAAAAATTACTTATAAACGACCAAAATGAATAATTTCTTCGAAAAACACTTGAAGTTCTTAGAATATGTCTAACGTCACCTCCTTTTATATTCCGAAAGAGCGCTTTGTCCTTAAATTTTAAATATTTTAAATATTTCAACAAATAGGGCTGAAAAATTAATTCTTTTAGTTTTTCCGCGGATTTCAAATGGTCTTGAGCTAATTCCACCTTAATCTACTATTAATCACTATAAATACTTATTATCACTGACATTTGTCCTTCTTATCAGTGAAATTCTATGTATTTTTATGATTTTTATACTTTTAAACATTCTGCAAAGTTTTAGAGTCTTAACACAGATCACATGATGTACACAGGATTTTCACAACGTTTTCACAGTTTTATGCAGTAATAAACAGTATTACAAGTTTATTGATAATCAAAATCATTTATCGTTATCATTTCTATAACGATGAACAGTGTGATTGATGTTATTCACGCTGAAATTGATTTCCAAATCATCCGGCTGGGTTTCAGTCGGTTTCGACTGGAAAATATTCCTTATGGGCTCCAATAAATATCCATGGAAGCATCCACTTAATGAAATTATTAAGAAAATAATGAAAATTCGTTTGGTTTTCATGTTTTCTACGTTTTACGTTTTCAGACGTTTTACTAGACGGTTTTTAGAAGTGTTTTTTGTTTTTCCAACGTTTCAAGGGAATTGAAGCAAGTAACGCAAGTATTTCCACGATAACATGTTTTTTTCAATGACTGAATATGTAAAATAGTTTGATAAGGATATATTCATGGCTGTTATCATTAACTGACTGTTGTTTCCTTGACGTCGTGCCTGTAAAGTCAATTCGTATTTTTATTCAATTCATTTGTTAGTGCTAGACATTTCTTGAAGAGAATTTTCTCACCTTTTCATAGTTGTTAAAACACATTTTTGATTTTAAGAAATATTGAAGTTATGGATATATCAAAACTAAGTTTGGAAAATGATGGTATAAAAATTGAGGTAGTAACTTTAAAGTCAATTTACTAGAACACCTTGTGTAACAATTAATATGTGTCTACAGTTCTCTAATGTAGAATTTAATGTATTTTCGAAATTGTCTACTGGAAACCTTCTAAAGTGAAAATTGTCTAAATAAATGGCACTTTTCTTAGAAAAATCAAAATATATTTAAAAAAACTGACGTACTAAATTCAAACACAATTTACTGCAATACTTTGTATAGCAAGTAATA
>WSZQ02088673.1:0-14390 GCA_019419845.2 Weissflogia rhopalogaster | reverse complement strand
GTATCCAGTTGAGGTTTCCCTAGGTGTAACCTTCTCATGTCAGCAGTTGCTACACATGAGCGGAGTATGTGTTCCGAAGTTTCCTGCTCCCGGGCACATAGTCTGCATAAACCACTGTTCTCCAAGCCTATGCGGCTTAGGTGATGTTTGACCTTGCAGTGGTAACAATACCTTACCCAGCGGTGTAATAAAGTCTGCCCCCACTAGACTTCCTTCATTCGCCTCTGACATTGGGGGATGCATCGAGATGATCATATATCCCAAATGCTCAAGGGACTGTTCTCAAAAGATTCTGTTAAGTCAGGTCACGGTCAACACCGGAGAGAAAATTACCATTTAAAACCCACAAATGTCACGTAACAGGTACTCTTGCCAAAATCAGGGAAGGAGTAAAAATATACAAATAGTTTTTGAAACACTGTTGCTTTATGCTTGTAATAAAAACCACTTCCCTTATACCTTTCTTATACCGATATAATCTTGATGATTTCTGTTAATTTCTGGGGATTGATCGTTGTATTACTCATTTACTTAAGCTCCTAAAGCTTCTGGAATGGTAGCTCCGTGAATTTACACCACACAATGCCATTTAGAGACAATACGCATCAACCGTCGAAAACACCTGCTTTCATGGGTCTATTATCGTTTCTGTATAATGTGTCGAAAATCTTGTAGATATGACGTGACTATATTCTTTTCTATATAATATCTATCATCATTCCTATGTGTTGTGCCTATCATATTCTGTCGCTTTGTCCTCCCTTAACTTCTTTAATTAACGTCTTTAATATAATTAAATAACATTTTTATATCCTCCCCATTGGCCATTATTATATTGTTCCAATTTTTCCTCTACCTTAGATATTCTCTTTTATTAGTATTCAACCTGTGCCCCATGGACCTTTCAAAGAATTTAGAAGCTATTTTGTCCTCCAATTTTCATTGGAAGTTTATTGGATTCAATATCATGTCTTGTACCCAATATAATATACTAAGCCGTTTGTCTTTCAGATTCTCCTCTAATTACTACGTATTAAATTCATGTATTCTATCTGATATCTTAACTACATCTAACCCTAATCTTGATAATTACATCCCTGAGCTTTAATCATAGTATACCTCTACTCTACATCTATATACAGTAAACCTTCACTGAACATCTATTCACATGCATTTGCCCAAAAAGCTACAAAATCAGGAAAAGGTATTATATCAAGTGCTATGTTCGCCAGATTATTACCTAACTTCAGCGTGCGCACATTGTGTAGCTAATACGCCTTGTGTTTTCGTGAATAGTTTAACACTTTAGGGATGTTTTGGGTATTTAGGATACAGGAATGCCGCGAAGCCCAACGCCAGACTCACACGGTAATGCCATCTGAAACATTTAGTTTATGAGACATTACACCCACCGTAGCAGAGAGATTATTGGAGAAAACGCACGAAAGTCACGTATTTTGCATGCCGCCGGGCGGTCGAATCCCGCGTCCCGCGTCGAATGTGCACATATTTCGCTCTTTGCCGCGCAACACATGTACATACGCATTCTCCAAGTGTGCATACTTTCAAGTACTGCCAAAGAGCATATTGTTCCGCGGAATTATTCGCGAGCCCAAACACGAATAGAGATTCGATTTCTATGCTGAGGCAAATCTTAAGGTTACGTTGTTGCTTTCGCACGTAGTGAATTGTTATAAATTATGGCGACGCAGGACAATGCAAAGTAAAAGTGCGAATATTGTTAGCAAATCGATTTCGAGAATTAATATGCTGGACTTTGTGATTGCATATACTAAGTGTTACATATACAAGGTATATACTTTATATCTTGCTTTCAAATGTTAAAGATAATATCAATGAATAATAGTTTGACACATATTTGGTAAAGTATTTAATATCATGCATATAAATATTAGAATCATAATTATTATTCCCCGTGAAACGCGTATATAATAAAGAGGTATATGAAAGCAACGAATAATCACAGAAAGAAAGAGTTCAGCAGAAATTGGGATTGGACATCCCAGACTACCTAGACCCTAGTCTGGGATGTGCAGGGTAGGTCTTAAGAATTTCTATAGCTCTGAACTATACTTGATTATGTTGTGAACAAAATGTCTTCATAGGAGAAGATTTGCTGCTCACATGAATTTGAATACCAATAACCTGACGGCCTCCAATTTAATCTGTGCCTGGGAAGTTATATGAAGGCAACAATGGACTCCGACCTCACCGGAATCCTAGCCTTTATTCTGTATTACTTCAACATTCCTAGTATCTTCTAGCCGTAAGCAAACTTCTAAAATGGCTTTAATTCTATTAATGCGCTACTGATGGTAGCCAGTCCTTTACTGTATTCCTGATTCTGGGCATACGGGTTTTTACGGGGACCGAGACAAGCAAGTCGCTCAACCTTCATCCATCTTATTACAGGTTCCGGTGTTTGGCGGATGACTCCGAAGCTACTTGTTGAATGGGGATACTGATTGCGGTGATCTAAGAATCGAGCCTAAGAGGCTACGTAACTCATTTTTGGTCTCTTTCTTTTGGGCAAAATCATGAATATACTTCTTCTCACCAAAAATATTGCTCTCATAGTCGACTATGATTTGCTCACAAGATTTTATGAGAACTTTGATTGGTATACCGCGATTATTCTTTATTTACTCGAACATGTCTCACTAAAGCCAAAGCTAATGCATGATTTACTTTTCACACGTGCTTTCAAAGCCCGTACATGTTTACAAGAGGATAAAACCTCCGGACAAGCACCAACTACTCTGGTCCAGCGATAATCTACAGTATGAGCAACCTTCGTATAACTCTCCGTTGGGAGAAACACAACAGCCTAGAGATCGAAGTTGTGTCTTGAAAAGCGAGAAACCCGAGCGAGTTAATTGCGAGCACCTGAAAGCTACGATCCTTGCACGACGCCGGGAAGTTAATGAGTCGTTTTCGTCGTCGTCTTCGGCGTACGGCGAATCGAATTTGTCTAAATATTTGATTAGCTGTCAATGGAGTCTTCTTCCGTTTATCTAACCGGTGTTATAAATTGAGGC
Source organism: Weissflogia rhopalogaster (assembly GCA_019419845.2). NCBI lineage: Eukaryota > Metazoa > Arthropoda > Insecta > Coleoptera > Staphylinidae > Weissflogia > Weissflogia rhopalogaster. The sequence continues at coordinate 11,331 of WSZQ02088673.1, read as the reverse complement.
GCTGCGCTGCCTTGGCGGCACTTGTGAAATGTTTCAATCAGGATTGAATGGAATTCTTCTATTTTTAGAAGATCTATTGACACGTGACACATGACAGAGACATTTACAAGGTTTATACCGATTTCCTGAGCGGTAGCCTTCGAACGCCCGTTACAATCGTTTCGAGTTCATCCAACATTTGTTAGGAATGTCACACGAAAAAGGGAAAAAGTTCGAATCATGCTGTAAAAGTTTGACATGCAGAAACTTGCTGTTGTGCATATTGTACGATTGTACGGACGGCAAACGCAAGCTGCAATTTTCAGACGGTGTACGCGGACACTCGTAAAATCGCTCACATCAAGTCACATCGAATTGCATTGTACTCGAACGCGTTCTATTCGGAGTCTGAGTGCGCTTCTGCACCAATTCCGTATTTCAGATGCAACGTCGGCTCGCTTGTTTGTCGAAGGTGTGGAGGAAGTAACGGGATACAACAACTCCGTAATGTATATTACGAGAGACCAGTGTGTACACTCTAACATCTGACATCTGGACTCTTCAATAATAAATCCGCCCACATTGTTTGGTTTCCGATCCTTGAAGCTGCACCAAAGAAGAGAAGTGTGGCTCAATCAGTCCTATACACATAGTTTTACGTATGTACTCTTCACAGTATATGATATTTGTCTTCAATGCAGAGTGGGCCACAGGGAAATTAATTATTGATATACGTTGCGATATATCAATGAAATTTGTTTCGGCCCGTCATCGCTGGAATGAGATATGCAATCCGGGTTTATGCTTGGCATGTTGTCGCATATGTAGCATTGTTTCACTGTTTAGGACTGTTTAGAATGCTGTTTTTTAGATTGTGTGTTGAGAACTGTGTCCTGAATACTCGACAGGATTAATCGATTCTGCGAATGCTTTATTACCTATTGCGTTGAGCTTATTAATTAAACATGCTCTAACTGAAGTGACATGAACGCGGTTAAGATTAGTGATATGAAACTTGGTACTCATATTCATCATCATTATTTTATTCAAGTTTGGACTTAGATTGTAAAACGTTATTAAAGATCAATAGATACAATGAGAGATATGTTAGTATAATTTTGAATTTTAAAAGATTAAACAATTATGAACCATTAGTGAAGTCCGTGAGTATCATATTTAGAATCCATTCGATTTTTTTACATGGCCCTTCGAAAGGAGAGCAGTTATACTTTATGTGTTGGTCGTGGCTCACCAAGGATCATCTTACTCATTTCCTCACCCCCTTGGAACTTAATCCATTGGACTTGGCTCTCACTAATTAGAAGTTCTTCCAGTCTATTTACTTCTCCTTGCTTATTCGTATACAGGATATTCCTAACCTCGTGTTTTACACAGTTGTGGAGCAAACGTTTGAGAAACAGAGTATCCTTGATCAGCAGTTAAGATATAAAGGCGAGTGCACACTAGTAGATATGTTGCAAAATTTTACTCGTTGAGACCTCTCAGAATGTCTTGTAGGCATGTCAATTGGTCTATGGTCTCCCGAGGTGTATGGAAGACATCATCTTTCCATTTCCATCTCTCCACTTTTCAAATTCATTCGGATTCTTACATTACCACTTTTTAGTGCTTTCTCGCTTCCTTCCCTTACACCATTCTTGTAATAAGAGGCTCTCTTTACTTGAGCCATTCTTTGCGTTGCTGCATCAAAACTTCACAATGATTTGCCAGGTACTACCACGTGTCTGTTCACCCCGTTATACAAAATACACATTTTGTGTAGCGTGCATCGCGTTTTAATGAAATGACACTTGTTCATTTTCACTGAATTTGAATGTACGCGAGCTAAAGGCCATTCCTTCTAGTATACAGTTTGAGACTACGTCTGTCTTGGTAGTTCTGATCCTATGGTCCACTAGACCCCGATAATTCATTTGAATTGAATTAAACAGACATCTTTCTGAAATGCAACGAGGATCGCTCTCGAAACATTTAGATACTCGTCCATCAGCCGTTAGCCCCACGTCCAACCCGCGGCTCGCGTACGATAAAACTATTTTTAAAGGGACCCGCATATAGGAAATTTAAAAAAAAAGAATTCCTGGTCTGTCTGCTTCTTAACAGATCTAAGTAAGATATTATTCCTTAATGTTTCTAAAGCTATTTACAGAAATTTCTAAGTTTAAATCCGGCCATGGTATATTAATAATGACACATTCAATAATCATGCTACATTCAATTCGAACTTCAATACCTACTAAGAAGTAAAGGTCAAGTCATTGTCATAACTTAATTTATTAACAAATAACGCATTGAAAATTCAAACTAGTATTAATCGAACGTAAACGTGAACAAGTTAGATTAGAAATGAAAACTCTTCGAACGCGTAAATTTCTTATTATCTCAAGCCAGTCTTGCATTAACTTCGGTCGAAGTGAAAAACAAAAACGACGCATTTCTGCATGTTGCTCCCCATTGCACACGGCTAGAAAAGCTCTCACCTTGGGGCAATGCCGTAGTGTTCGGCTCTTGTGCGCCGATTAATCGAAGCGCTTCCCTCCGCCTGGCTAATTACACCTCGCGGGCGCGCGCGCGAAATTTGTAGGCGCGTCGAATTCGAAATTATCAACGACACTTACTCGTGCGCCGCACGTTATACATGTGAATAATTACATACATGCAGTCGCTCGGGCCGCTTGATATCTTGATATCAAGGTGTGTGCGCATTGGAAAATCACGTGTTTCGCGGGACTAAGGCAACCACACACGGCGCTCCTGTGTCCGGCAGCGGAATTACATCAAAAGACAGTCCCTCGATGTAGACACACTCTCGCGCAAGTACACGATGCGTGCTGCATCGAATGCTGGAACGCGTGCGGTGTGTGCGCAAGCATTTACGACGTGATTGCGCCGCATTCTCGACACCGGTGAAGATTATTTATCGGCGGGCCGCGAGGGTATGCGCGACGCGAGTCGCGCGAATCTATAAATTTTATTGGCACTTTATTATTATTTCGCTTTGTGCATTCGCGGCGTTTTGTATGCAATCGTAATCGGACATATACTAGGTTCAGTCGACACCGATATCACCCACATACATTGTTCATTTGTTATATTCAAATAGGGTTAAGGTTATTATCAAGTCATTGAACTTATTTTAAGGATATCTCAAAAAATAAGAATTTAATATATTATTTATCAATGTGTAATAATATCAGCATCGACGTGAAAATGTGCGTTCGATTCTTTTCGATATTTCAGGTTTCGATATTTTTGAGACGATCTTTCTACCGATGCAAAGAATAAGATTTAAAAATTTCCTTCAACAAAATAGAGGCCACAAATATAAAAAAAAAAAACATTAAACAAAGTTTACTTTGATTGCAAAGTAATTATTTCACTAATAGATGGCGCATTGCCCATTTTACAGTAGATTTAATACCAATAAGTATCGATACTTTTTTTAGAAATTTTGATCTCGACAATTCTAAGTGTGTATAATTTCAAATATAAACAGTTTCGATACTCGAATATTTTGAGCCGCCCAAAATTATCAAGGAAGCCGGTGAATTTTAGATCGATAATTTTTACACATTTTACTTTTAAATAATGCTGTTTTCCATTTTCTGATGATGAAATAAAGTAATAATAAAATATGATGCAATTGTATCATCAATTTTACTGTCATCATGCTGTGGACCATGATGGGCCAATTATGTCGACCAATTTTCCAGTTGATAGACTCAATTTTCATACAAGTTTAGAGGATATAAATAACCTTACATTTTATAGACTCTCTCATGTCATTTCCTATGACACTAAGGAAAATCCAGTAGAAAAGTTGAGTAGTCTATAAAATTTTATACAATATCAACTTTACTATCGTTAAGTGGTATGAAACTAGGCGTCCGTAAATATGATGCAGATCATATGACATCAATTTTACCTAAGTTTCTTCATTGAGTGAGATGTTTTCAGGTGATAGGGAAAAACTGGTCTTAGCTGTGATTAGGTGTTGAGTAGTCTAACGAGAAAACGCAATGAAATATTTGAATATAACGGAATATTTAATATGGATAAATCATGGGTGTCACTATATAGGGCAAAGGGGGGTTCCTCCTGGAAACTTGTAATTTTATTTTACGTGCATTGATAATAATACTTTTTTGTTTTTTGGAGAGTCATCACCCTTGATCATATTCTGACCCCACCCAGAGTGAATAAAGTGGTGTTACCACAAATGGAGACCTATGCGATTCCGATTCCCCACAAAATGGTCAAGATTGCAATTATGTTCAGACATTATATATTTTGAACAATTTTTCTGAAATATTACTTTCAACTTATTCAATAATACTCCGAAGTCTCCAAAAAAGGTTAAGGTTATTAACAAGTCAATGAACTTGTTCCTAATTGTCAAGTATGTAGAACATTTTATTCAAACCTGACCAACTCCTTACCGTCTACTCAAGTACATCTGTCGGTACGTTGTCCTAAGTTCAGTGTTCAGGCCGTTAGAAAGTTAATTGAAGGACACATACATAATGCTTTGTCGCGGTAGTCTTCCGGTTTATCTAACATCTTAATTTGACTCCGGTGGCGCGCAGATTTTGAAGCGTTCGCGCAAGTTTCCGAAAATGGTAGTGACAACACACCGCCGCCACCGCATTTAGAAGAGCGCTGAATGCGGAAAGCGCGAATAAATCTTATCACAAACATGCATGTGCCATGTGTGCGCGTATATACGCCGGCAGGCGCTCGTTTATTCAAATCAGCGTGCGCGAATAATCGAATAAATAATAGAGAGAAATCCGCTCGTTCAGCAGTAGGACACACACAAAAATGGTGCCATCCTGTGGCTTTTGAAAAATGTGCCCACCAGGCATATAAATTCAATTTTGCACCAGGATAAACATAAATTTACAGTAGTGGCTTCAATTAACGCCTGTATTTCAAAATTGTCAAATATAGTGGTGTAATTAAATATAAATTATTGGCAACTATTGATAAAGTTAACAATGTATTGGTTGCCTGTTGTGGTAAAGATGAAACCTCTATTTATGTATACATTTATAAGAGGTATTTTTAAATATATTTTTCTTTCGAAATTTTTGAATTTTTCATACGCGAATTTTAATAATAATATCCATGATAATTAGGGAAAGCAATTCGCAATAATTATTGTGAATCTAGATAGGAAGACAACCGGTTCTTTTCATCTTGTTCAAAGGAGGTAGTGATCTATGATATATCCTGCCTTGCTAGTATAAGTTTCTTCTGTTTATCAATCAATTCAATAGTATCTGACACATTTTTACCAATTTTGCAACTGTTTTCAATATACAAGGTCCCGAGGTCGATTCTCTATGGGGATGTATTGTAAAATGAATTCTTCTTCTTAACAATAGTATTGGCCTCTAGCATGACTAATTAGATTAACAAAGAATTGAATAGAGCTAAAAAGTTAATAAAGACATACGAATATCTCATACTATCTGGTTGAAGAGATGTTGGGTGTTTTAAAGTTTTTATTTTTCACGAATTGACCAAGAGGTATGCCTTAAGATGATGGTTGGCATACGTGCATGCCTTGAGATGGTAATTAGCGCAAGCCCTGCTTTTCTCTCCTCGCAGTCAGCACACCATGCATATATCACACCTTGCAAAAATCTGTTTATTTGTATAACTATGTAGGCTTACAACTACCTCGAGGATCGAGAGAGGGACATGCTAAACAAATAAAATAATGAAGTGATATAAATAAAATAATAAAATAAGAAAAAAATTGAAATAAATCGCTTAAGTCTAAAATAGACGAACACTGGTAGTTCATACTATCTGGTACATACTATCTTAGTGGATGGTCCGAATCCACAATTTCTCTTTAATTTCTTAAAGTTAATGACTTAAAGTCTACGAAAATAAAAGAGATTATAATATCCATTTCAGTAAACTTTTTGTTTTTCTGTTCAATTATTTTTGACAAAACACTGGTTACTGTTTTGCTCGTATTTTTGTAATACTCCGAAGATGGCTCCAATTTTCCATAAATTATAACAATAATGAATATTTAAAATATTCTCGAAATCGCATAGATTCAGAAACATACGAAAAAATATTCCTTGCTTGTTACATGATTAGTAACTATGCCTTGATCGGTATCAACATAAAAAATTGTGAACTTTAGTAGTAGGATTCGTGAAAAATGTATATTTAAATAGTTAATTAGAACTTTTCATCATGTTGCTCCAACTGAGCGCCTGTAGTCTATGTCATATTTAAATTAAATTACCCTAGCAGATTTTGAGCATAACTCATTTTTCCACTGCAGAAAAGTTCCGATTCAAACTTAAATAGTTAAATTTTAAAATATTTTGACATTTGCTACTTTGAGTGATAAAACACGTTTAGATTCGTTTTGAAATTAAAAATCAATTTGAGAAGAAATCACGAGGTAACCACGTCAACGAAGGAAGCTATTAGCATTTGTCATAATTTGAAAGTGTTTAGAGCATTACATTAATATTTACAAAAAAAGTAAACCCAGCTTCTTTCAAGCATATGAACACAAACACGGTAATTAATGATGTCACTTAAAGTATGCGAAAAAATTGTTTACAACTGCAACTTTCAACGCCAAATTTGGCGTATCATGTTTACATTTGCCTGTCATCTGCTCCGAAGTGCACTCTAACTGAAATTGCAGAAGCTTGCAACATCATCACGCGGTGGCATTAACTCTTCCGCGGGCTTGTTACTGCCGAAGGACGGAGGACGCCAATCGTCTGCCTGGAATAAAAATGCAATTTATGAGTTTGTTTATTTGTTGGCGTGTATAGATAGCCGCGGATTCCCTTGCGCATTCATTAGCCGTTAACGACAGGACACTCCTCGAGCGCAAAATCGCTGCGTTCAACTTGCGATACGCTTGAAATTTCTGAATGAAACGGCGACAACGCCGTCCTTTGTTTATGTGCTCAGTCCATCCGACGACCGTCCCCGGCTCGTTCGCAATTAAACCCGACTAATAGATTAAGCAATAATTCGTGCCGGTCGTGCGCGTTTCGTCTTCGATGCGTGCGAAAAAATACTAACCATTCCGTGCGCGTAATTGCAATGCGCCACGGCGGTTCAGCTTTGGTACAACTTGGAAGCACCGCAAGTCAAAGAGCGCCTGATTTAGGGACGCATTACCAAAATTGGCGCTGGTAGAGTACATTGAATATTCATAACTAATTATGCGATAATGCGGTAGCATTATCGAGACCTCTCCAATACAGGGTTACCAACGTGAAAAGCTACAATCCTAACTGTGGCTAAAAATCAGCCAAGCACAGGCGACAGGCGTCTACGATTTTCCGACTTTGTTTTCCAATATTTTGGTCACCCTGGTAAGAGGACAAACTATATTATTATTTGTGTTCGGTTACAGTTCGTTTGGGTTCAGGCCAATATCGTGCCGGCCCCGAGTACAGCTAATAACAGATTCTTAGCCGTGATTAGCATGGTGGTCATGCAGCGTTTAAGTGCACTCCTCGAGGAAGAGTTCCAAGCGGGCATTAATTCACGTGTATGCATTCCTGGTATGCTATGTAAAGACAATAACGTTACGCTGGAATCAACCTGCATGATCGCAGCGACTACCGGAAAATTTTCGACATTTCATGTTGTTTTCAGATCCGTATAGCCGTGGTTTTTGTTGCATGGCGTTGATAAATTTGATTTTCGCTGCGAGTATATAGCGGTTAGATATCATGTGCTCACTGCTCGCTCATCCTTTCATATTTCATCTTGTTAGTTGTGTTTGATTTGACACAGCTGTCGTTCTTCGCCGTGGAAAATTTATGTATGATCCGATGATCGATTATACAGCTTTAGTCCATGTATGGACGAGGTATCGAGGATACTAGATGCTTTAATAACAACATGGGACTTGCATTTCATACCGATTCATTCAAAAATAGGGCTGTCATCATAAAAATAGGGTTAGAAAAGAAAATGAGAAGGGCGACCCTAGGATGATAATTGTATTGTTATAGATATAGTGTATATATAATGTATTCATTGTGTTACGTTGTTATTATTTAATTATTGAATGTTGTTAGAGTGTAATGGTTTTACTGAGGCAGGAATGCTAATAAAGGTTATACATACATATGGATTATGGAATTTATCTGAAAATTATAATTTTTATAATTTTAGATAATTTTACAAAGGACCTTTGGGAAAACGCTGTTATAGTCAGGTGTAAAGATAGAATAATCTGTAAACGAATCTACATTTATTTTCTTTTAAATTAATTAAAATGTCCCGTACCCGAATCGAGCCTTTTCCAACGGTGCTATATTTCTTAATATACCCATTTAACACCCCTAATAAAACTTTTTTGTATTAAAGATAATTTGGTTTGTATATAGTCATTTTCCTTTTAAATTATTCATTCAAAAATTAAAGGTTTTGTGCACAAACAGATACATTTTCACCTATGGTTCACTACAAATTACATTATTTTAGCAAACATACATTTTCGAATTTGCTTATATGGCAAATGTGTGACTAACTTTCCAAGAAGTTAAAGCGTAATTCAAACAAGGATAACCTGCAACATGCCCCAAGTTGTGCGACATGGAGAACTATAAATATATGTACTCAGCATTAACCTATTTTATAAAATTAACGACATAAACAAGCATTAAATATGTTTGTCCATGTTTCGATAATTCGTTCGGGCGCTTGAAATAAAATGTCATATACATGCGTCGTGTTATGCGCCGTTAAACACATATTGGCATAAATTACGCGACTTTTCTGCCCCAATTTACTTTTACAGCCACCGCAATGTTAAGATGTTAAGGTCCCCTAAAATAGAACATGACTACGCCTGTAATTTACCAATTAGACCAATTGAAATACAGCCAAACATGCATAGAATGTGTGTGATACACTGCCGCAATCCCTGCATATAGATAACCGTAATATTGAAAATTCATGTGATGTTTTTCCATGTCTGCGTCTTGACTTAACTATGCTACGAACTCCAAAAAAACACGAAAACCACGAATCTATTGCACATACGCATATATTCCACGGGCGCTTAAACTTTAATAACATGCCATCTTCTTGCACTCCTTCATTGCATATTCATTTCGAACGCGTTGCGTCCCGGCTCCAGATGCAATAAAAATATAATAAATCCCACGCCTCGGCGTTTTTAACGCCGGTTGCTGTGCCGGCTGCAATTCTGTGGAAATTGACTCGGCATCACTTGAAAATTGAATTTTATTAAGTAATCAACGCTGCCGGTTGAGATTAAGCCGTGGCGGTTTTTATTGCGATTTATTTCGAGTTTATGCAGATTAATTGGTCGGCGTATTGATGAATTATTCGAACGTTTTCAATGCCGTATGGTAATAATGTGGCATGGTTGTTTTCGGCCAGAGATCAATATGCAATATGAAAAGGAGCCAAAGAGATTCCCAAAGCGTTGTAGCGGTGTTTCGATGGATTGGCCACACTGTGCGGCCGCAAGAGATGTTAAACAGAATTGGACGTAATTCGACTTGATTGACGAGACCGCAGAGCATAAACAATGAAATTATGTCTAATGAAATCGAAATGCACGCGTGGTTCATAGATTGATTTATTAGCCACGGACGTATTATGTACACAAGCATTTAATCATCTTAAATTCAAATTTATTTCAATCTTCTTTATGCAAATTATTCTTAATAGGTTTTATATGAGCACTTCAAGATTTTCTTCGCTATTTACAGAGTATAGGTTTTACAAAGTATACGTTTCCTTGGTTCACAAATTTAGCGACAAATCTTCGTGCATTGGCGCGGGGTTTGAGTGAAGACTGGATGCGACTGCCATAAGAATGTACATGAAAACGTTTTTATTCATCGATTTTATTGCCCATTTAGATTTCGTATTTGTAAATAAACGAAGGTGATAAGATGCGATCCATGTTGATTAACCATTAGAGTAGCTAATTTGTTTGAAATTAGTCAAATTATAAAACAATAACAGAATTTTCTTTAAAATGTAGAGAAAACGGTCTTAACCCAATTTACTAAATCCATTTATAAGGATTTAATTCAGTGTGTTTAAATGAGAAAAAAATGAATCCCATTCTTATACAGGCACTTTCAGAAGGATGATAGCAGTGAATAGATTTTAAGTCTAAGTAATGAGAACATTAGGCAGCAAAACGGATGACAATTTATAATCCGGCGTGTGAATTTCGGCTCGGAAGTGTCGGCACCCGTCCGCCTCCCCGAATATAATAGCCGGGCCGGTATTAAGCACCCTTCTCGAACGGCTGGACGCTGCATAATTGATTCATTAATCACGCAAACATTTGTTTTAACTCTTTCACTAAGTTTACCGCACAGAAAATTCGCTCTTGTGTTGGCAACACCGTTTTGTATACTTGTAAACCCCACCATTACAATAGATGAGCGTGATAAACAACTCTGCACGTAAGCAGTGCGTCATCTGATTAGAATTATTAATCGTTATAACAAATCTAACATATCAAACATAACAAACCGACTAATATCCGGCTAAGTTGCCGGCGGCCAATCTTTATCGCCTCGAGCACCGATGGGAGGTAAAGTTACTATGAGCCGCAGAGCAGGATAAGAACAATCCTTCATCGTATCTCGTTTTTGTGTGGAGTTAATATACGAGCATGGCTTGGAGCGTGCCTGTGTTTTTCGGTTGTGGGTGGCGGATTGGGGAATTGTAACTGCAGTGGAACAACATCAGCAACTTCGGGATGCTTCCAGGATGTATTAAACTGTCAAGGGACCAGCCGTACAGCACACAAAAGAAGCAAACTTTTGATTGCTTTGAAATAATACGTCGACAACGATGGCGCGTATGACAAATGTCCGCGAAGTTTTCTTGCCTGAATTAGGGTTGAGGAAACTTTCCGTTGGCGCGTAGTCAGTCGTAAAAATCATTGCGCTAATTTTAACTTGCAGCAAGAGGTGTTAATTGGATTAGCGCTGAATGTGCCAGGGAAAAGTTTTGTGCTTAAATGAAATTTGTTTTACATTTTCTCTTACTCCACTGCGTTCTTATCTATAATTTAGTTTGAAAGTATTTGTTAAAAAGAAATAACTGTTTTAGTTTTACAGTGAGGGAAATGAAACTTTTTAAAGTAAGTGTATACAAAGTTAAATTGTAGGAGAATTAAATTAATAAAAAAAGGTCTGTGTTGTCGAATTTACATATTTCTGAAGCACTAATTTCATAGGCGAAAATCAAGCGTGTTTCTATGCAATAATTTTATTCAACATTCTTTAAATATCAGATTTGTTTCGAACTTTTACAGTAAATTGG
>WSZQ02088641.1:0-14411 GCA_019419845.2 Weissflogia rhopalogaster | reverse complement strand
ATTTCATGTGATTCAGGAACGACTTGGGGGATGTCAGCACTCTGGGCACCAAATCCTTGTTCAGCTGCAGCCAAATAGGTAACGGTGTGTTTAACACCGTCAGTATCGAAATAGCTGTAGCTTCCAATCACACGTCCATCTTGGAAACGCTGCTCTGTACGAGATGAATTCTTCGTATCATAACTCAGCTTGTAGTTACCAAGGGTATCCTCTTCCAAATTAACACGGCCCTCTTCGATGGGTAGTGCCTGAGTCAGCACTACGACAGCGAGGAATGCAATCTATTTAGATTTATTATATAGAAATTATTATATAGAAGTACAAAATATTTACAATTAAAATAGTTAAATACTCACGATGGATTTCATTTTGTGAAGAGATAGTTAAAGTATCAAGTACTACGGCTTTTGTAATATTTTGTTTTAGTATTTATATGTTTAGGCGATTCTAAAACATTTGTAATTACTGTAAATATCAAGTATTTTAACGAGGATTTTATTGCCACTAATTAGAGTTCCTCAGTTGTGTTTTGATTTACTTTCCCATTTTTACTAATCGCATTTTTTCTATTTGTACCATAAATATTTACCTGACTTAATGATAACGAGACCTTATAATTAGAGAAAAGACCTTTTAGAATTTGCTTGTAACTATCACTTTTTCAGACGGCTGTTTATTTAGTAAAATATCGTAAATTTTGGCTAATATAAATATAAACATATAAATATAATATAATATAAACAGTTTGGAAATTGCTTGTGATTTTTGGGCCGTTGCAACGCACTCCTAAACATGATTTTCTCTTATATTTTGGCAATATATGCAAAAATAAGTCGTTTGTGCAATCTAAACATGACTTTATCTTTCTGAAATTTCTGAAAAACGGAATTTTAAATTGTTTAGAAAAATGTTTAAATCCATTCCAAGAAAAGTTTTAATGGTCTGAATTACGGCTTAGCTCATGAGAAATGAGATTAAGTATCAGGTATTCCGATTGCAGTAATTTTCTACGAATTTTGCAGGTATCCCCACCCCAACTTCTTGAAGGGGGTATAAAAGGGCACGCAAAATCAAATTCAAATCAGTTCAACACCTCATATCATCATCGGAAATACTTTGTTTTTCCCAAATAAACAGTGCATTTTCGTGAGTGTGCAATATAGTGAAGATGGAAGCAACTACACCAAGAAATACATTTCCTGAAATGACTCCTCAAAGACCAATTAATAGGAGATTGCAAATTTTAAAGGAGAATGTCGATAACTCCATCGATTTCAAGACCCCTGATAGAAAAATCATTCCGAAAGTTGCCTCGGAAAGTAAGTTTTTCACGGGTATGATTGATTATGAAGGAGGGAAACCAATCATCACCACACCAACTGACGATATTCGTAAGCCAAAGCAGCCTCTCAAAGTTAATCGAGAAACGATTGTAAGCAGCAAGTTAAACTTCAAACAAAATTTGCCACAATTGAAGCGGCTGCAGTTTGATTCCACGATGGAATTTAACTCTCCGAAGAGAGCTACGAATAGGTGGGATTTATTAGAAACTCAAGTGAACAAGATAGTTCCAGAAAACATTTCCCCCATTTCTTCAAAATTTTCGAAGTGTGTCATAAACATATCTACGTCCACACCATGTGAATTTGAGCATTCACAGCCACTGACGTATACGAGAAAATGTCGAAATCTCCTAGACAAATTTCAGGATGACACAATTGAAGACGATGAGCCATTAAGCTTTATTAATAATACAGTAACTAAATTGAAACTGTAACTATATTCGCAAATTATCAATATGTTCACATTGTAAATAATATTTTAATTGTAACTTATATATACTATTATATTTTATGCATCAAATAAATACTTTAATGACTACAATTTGTCAATGTTTTATTTATGTGTTCTTTCATTTCAGATTATCTGGTTATCTAAAACCAGATATATTGATCATGTCCACACGGGTTCGATTCTCGGTGGGGATGCATAGTAGGCAAGGGAAGCCGATAACTCCGGAATACTCGGATTTCCGTCTTGTCAATTTCGGGTTAAATCGGGCTTTTACTTTCAAGGGTTTAACTCGGGTGTTCGTAAAAGTCGGTTCGGTTTCTATACCAGAATCTGATGATCTTGAGAGTATTGGGTTTCGATACCCATCGACGCGGTTAATATTGGGTTTGTAGCCCATATAGTTCTCTAGATATATTGATTTTACGATTTTAGACCAATTTTTCACTGACTCCGACCGGGTTGAAACTCACAGTGTATTATTTCAGATTTAATTTTCAGGTTTTAGATTATGTATGAATGTATTTATTGTATAAGTGGATAATTAGGTTTGAATGAATTATATTAATGTATAGAGAGGATAGGTTGACATGTATAAAGGGGATATGTGAATGCCAAAATAAAGGCAAAATAAAGGTTAAAAAATGGCGGTCGTACCGCCATTTCCTCTCATAGGCCTTAACCCACCCCTTTATTCCACACCCCCTGCTCTACGTGCTGATCTATGTGCTAGGATGAAATTAACCGCTCCGAAACACTGCCTTCCAAACTCAAATACTTACACGGTTCATATAATAGACCCGGGAATATCCGAAATACATAGAAAACTGCAATATACATTTTCATCGAAAGAAAACTGTAATTTCCTATTTTTGGCACCAAATGGCGCAACTTGTACAAAAAAAACTGCAAGCAGGTGGGTTTGAGGATAGATTGTAAACTATATATTTAACCTTACCATAGTTTCTTCCTTTCATGTTCGATGGCGCCTGATGAATTAACATGCAACATGTATTCTACATCATTGAAACACTATCTCTTATAACTACATTAGTATTTGGTGGAATTACAGTATAAACAACCCAAATATGAATGCATACATCGGCGTCCGATGTCTTTGTGTAATCGAGAGCTCGGGGGTTATTTGTTGGGTTGGTGGGAATTTTCTGATAGTGCCGCAAAGTTTAAATTGTTTAAGTCTTCTAATAACTATACCAGAAAAAACTTCGATTTGGCGAAAATTATTCCCTAATTGATATAAGGTTTGGCAATATCCAAACACATTGCAATAAAGAAATCCTGTGTGCTTGTTAATTGGATAAATCTGATTGACATGTAAAGATACATTTTTCAATAATAATCATTTAATAATTCATCATTGTAATAATAATAAAAAACTGTAACATTTATCTACTACTGCTTGTTTTCCTAAGTTATACAAACATACAAATTGTTTCCATTGTATATTTAACTGCCCACATCAACGATGAAAATCTCCACTGATGTGCGACGACATATTTTGCGAATATCAAAGATATCTTACTCATGGTTTTATTAGTAAATATATATCCGGTCTAAAAAATGCAAAGAACGCAAGTCAAAATGAGCTAGCCAGATACAAATCGCAAACTGTATAAGGTTAATATATATTGAGATGCCCCAGCGCGCGATTTGCTACTTATCCATTACTTGCAGTAAATAGTCTGTTATTCTTGAATATAAATTAATAAACATAAATTGTACGTACACATTAATAGAAAACAACAATAAATTTATACAACAGCTGTCGCATTCTGCGACCGCGACGGCGATAAATGAAAGTAATTACAAATAATACAGTGATTAAACAAGTGTGCAGACAGACACGAAAACTGAACACAAGTTTGCAAAATTGTACAACATTTGCAATATTTGTAGAAATATTGGTCCGATATATCATATAAAATACAGAAGAATACTTAATTGTACATGTTCGTGTTTTCTTACGAAACGAAATTTTGCTTGCATAAAATATTTCACAATCAGAAAATTTTATACAAAAAATTACATGTTTGCCTCTCGGTTTTCACTTCGTTTAATATATTAATTACTATGCGTTAAAGTTAGACATTTTACGTAAAATCAGTTCATCCATTTCGTTACCACGTTGCCTAAATAAAAGCTACATCCGATTATTCATTTAGTATGGCTTGATACATCGTCAGAATGCTCGACATCTCTTAATAATGTTAATTATAAATCATTAAATATTTTTGTTGAGACAACAATCGATTTGCTACGTTTAAAATGTGTCTAAAAAGCTTTCTTTGTAAAGTATGAGCAAACATTGCGTCTTCACTCAAGATTAATCTCAATTCACATCCATCAATCTCCATTTAAAATGTTGTATAGTTGAAATATAGTTCATAGTTCATTTACTGACGACGATTGCCATTTGAAATGACTCGCTCCCGACTATCGTCACGATTAACCGAATTCCGCCTTGGGGGTGAATTTCCAGCACCGATTTTGTTCTTTCGGGAACGTTTAAATTTTGCAATGTCTTCGCCGAATACATCACCGGTTCGCAACGCTGAGATTAAATCGTCAAACTCCCCTTTGGCATCATTACTCTCACCGTTGGAACCATTTTTGATTCCCAAAGTTTTACTGATTGACGAGAGAATTCCCTCCCGACTGTGTTTTCGTTCGAGCGTGAGTTTCTTTAAGTCGGCTTCCTGTTTGGCACGTTTTTCTTCCTCCTCCTGGCGCTTGCGCATATTTTCGTTGTCCTGGCGTGCTTCTTGGAAAGTAGTAAGGAAACTGTCAAATATTCCAAAGAACTCATCGGGTTGGATTTGACTAGGGTCTTCGCCGAAGAGTCGAACGGCTCTATCAAATCGCGTCTGTAATAAATAATAATAATAACAATAAGTATTGAAGTACTTGTCAAAAACTACAAAACATGTTATGAATACCTTCATATCTTGGTACTGATCTTCAATTTCGGCCAGTCTGCATGTTGCAGTTGCCTGGAATTCACGCATCACTGGTACAAACTTATCATTTGCAACCGGACTTTGAGCACGATGAAATTCAATTTCTTTGGCCACATCTTTCAAACCTGCACGTAACTGAGCCATGTCTTTATTCAGTTCACCCAAGGAGACTTTCGCTCCGTCACGAACATGAGGCAAATCTTCGTCCATTCTCAGAATGTCTTTAAACTGTAAAAGATTTATCGTAAAATATCCATTATAACATGCGATTGATACAAGAAAAGGTAAGGTGTGCATAGGGTAGGGTAAAAGAAAGATCGGAAAGAATGAGGGGGAGGAATTAGTGACGATGAGATTGTGGGATGTGTGTGAGAGACCAGTGTTAGTGTACGGTGAGGAGGCATGGGGTATGAGTGAATGGGTAGAGGAGAAGGAAGAAGCGTGGTTCTTAAAGGACTTATTTGGACTGACGCGGTCTAAGCCGTAAACAGGTGGAATTCCAGACTCGGCAAAACAAAATCAGGGAGAGTACATACAACCCACAGTACCATCGAATTCAAGCTTTGGAAGCGAAGCCTGCCTATGTGAACAGTAAAAGGTTGAGCTGGGAAGAGAAATGGTTGATAGCGAGATGTGAGGGCGTGATGTGGAACGGAGGAATAGGGGCGCAAGATATGGATGGGTGTAGAGTACATGAGATGTATAATGCGTGGGAATGTACACATACATGGGAGTAAATGGCAAGTGGATGTAAGGGATTTGTTACGGTTACTTTCTGCTGGACGCAATTTTGTACGCATGTTTGTCTTTTGGGTGGGGGATGCGAACAAATTTGTAACACACATGGACCTTTTTCCTTCCCGAACGGCACAAAGTGAGTGATTTGAATTATGTTGACACAACTATGCGTTTTCTCGGATTTACCACTTCGTGTCGCTATTCTTCACATCGTGTGACCACTACGACGTCGACAGCTATCTTTCTTTTTTTACATATGTTAATAATGTTTTCTTGGTTTGGCAATGATGACTAACTAACGTTTCCGAACAACTAATTCTCACTGAGCATATTCAAACTTCTTCCTTGAACCCCTTTTCTGTTAACAACCTACGCGGAATATAAATTTATTTGTACCGCGATTTACAACGTGCATTACAGATTAAAGGAAGAATGGGCCCAAGGTATTAAATGTGAGGTTGAAAGGAGTATGCAAGTTGGCTGAGTGGGGGAAATGGTGACTATGGTGAGGAGAATATGACAAAAGGATTAAAGGAGAAGGAAAATTACAATGAGATGTATTACCTTCTTTTCTAATATTTGTACTAAATAATGGAGTAAAGTGGTACCCTTAGCTGCACTAGATTTAGTATCAGCTAGACGGTTAAGTGATGCCAATCTAAATCCAGATGCATTTCCACGGGCCCCGCGATTCATATAATTTCCAAGAGCCAGAACAATTTCGAGTAATCTTCTCAATCGCCTTGACCTGGACACCTCTCTAGATGCTTCCATCACATTAGCAATACGAGGTACCAATTCATTAACGTTAATCAAAAACCGTTTCTTATAATGTAAACTTTTAAGACGTTGTTCATAATGCGGAACCCTTAAAAAGAAGTTAACATTTATGCATTTCAGAATATTTCCCCAAATATAATAAACTTACTTGGATATTTCATAAAGGAATCGATCAGCTCGTGCTAAGGAATCAATCTCATCACTATGTTCCTCCAGCATAGCGCATTCCTCAGGTGATGGAGTAAACTTAAGCAATTGCTCAACCATATCCATTGGCAACTGCTCTTTACTGTCCATACTTAGAATAGCTTTGGTAATATCTTCATCAGACATCTTCAACTTTGAGAGAAGAATGGTGCAATTTTGAGCTCGACGACCATCAATTACTGACAAAACCTTTGTCTTTTTCGTCGATCCTAACTGACGGAGATCTTCAATAGAACCCTCGTTCTAAAATAATGAAACAAAGACTTTTTAATAAGATGTCATGGTAAAAAAACATTTACTTACCGCTACTCCATTCTTTTGATAAGCACAAAATAGTTTATCAATGTTATCCAACTCCATAGCATTGTACAGCTTGGTATCATCCAATTCACTCCAAATCGTGCCATTCAGCTTTGCGTCCGGTAATTTTGACCAATTAAACGACTTTAGAGGGTTTCCAGGTTGAGGAACATTTTTCTTGGGTATTTCCATTCTGAGGGGAGCTGGAGGAGCCATGGGTGCACATGGCGGCGGAGGTGGACCGGGTACCGGCGGCGGTGGAGGTGCTAGAGGTGGTGGCGGTGGAGGTGCGACCTTAAAGTCACTCTTAAGTTCACCGTTTGCCTCCAAGTTCTTCAATCCAATCACTTTAGCATCATCAGGAATATTTCCCGAACTAACCAGGCGTTCCAAACGATGTCGTTCACCCCGTTCACAATTAACCTGCCGTTCTAATTCTGAAGCACGGTACTCAATTTCAGAAAGTCGTTGCCTGGTTTCTATATGTGTTGTTGTTTCCTTTTCCAAACGTTCTTTGATTCGAACTAAATTTGTTTCAAAATCTTCCTTCTCTTGCGTTCGTTGATCCAACTCCTGCTCTTTCTTTGCCAATCTGATGGACATATCCGTGTTTTCTTTCTCAAGTTCATCTGCCTTTTTCCTAGCCGCCACTAGTTCTTCTTCCTTTGCTAACAAGTGCACAATTTCTTTGACATTTATCTGAATCGGTGACACATCAGGATCGGCAACTTTCTTCTTGCCATCAACAAGTTCATTTTGTTGCAGCACAATCTGTTGCACAATTCGATCAAAGAGCATCCAATATTGCCCATCACACCCTCCGGTTAAATGTAAACAATGTGTCAACAGTGATAGAAGATGTGGATAGGCCGGTGTGTGACTTAACTTTCGCCGAATTAGATCAAACATGGCGGAAGCACTCTTAGTATCAATATGCTCTTGATCAAACTTCTTTGCTAATTCCTTCTCATCATCGTTGCGTACCATTTCAAAGAAGTCCAAATGACGATCTAATGTCTCATTCTCGTGACGTCGCAATTTATCAATAATTGGCTGGATACCAAGCATGAGGAATTCATAACGTAGATGCAAGCGAAACTCTAAATTTTCCTGCCCTTGGCCATAATTTAAGACAGCATTTATAAAAGACATGATTGCTGTTTTTAAATTAACTTCGTCGCGATAAACACCGGTTGATCTATCCAAATCGTTGATTATCCCTTGAAAGCGTGTACGTTCAAAGGCAAATTTTTGATAATGCAGCATAGCATCCAGAACTTTTTTGTGACCACCAGAGACAAGACATACAGCACCAAGAATTTCTAACGCTGCAA
Source organism: Weissflogia rhopalogaster (assembly GCA_019419845.2). Classification (NCBI taxonomy): domain Eukaryota; kingdom Metazoa; phylum Arthropoda; class Insecta; order Coleoptera; family Staphylinidae; genus Weissflogia; species Weissflogia rhopalogaster. The sequence goes on along the minus strand of WSZQ02088641.1, from coordinate 6,283 downwards.
TTTTCGTTTTGATGTTTTCAGTGCTCAAAGATTGAGCAATTGTATTAATGCTTGTTGGATGAACAAGGACATGAGCTCGGCCAGTCTGAAATTCGAATGGAACCAATTATATGATATTGGAGACATAAATTATGACTTACGGAATTGTTCATCAAAGCTTTGACACAGCCAATGATACTTGTGTGGAGCGAAGTCTGAGCAGTGAAATAGTCCATTTTGGCTAAATAATCCAATAGCACTGGAAGTCCATCCAATTCGATGAATTTTATCACGAAACTGTGGGTGGATGTACGTAAAGCTGTTTTGAGACCATCGATTTGCTTTGTTCTTGAACGAATTTCCTCGTCGGTATTTTGCTCCGGAAATTCCATCTGAAATATATATCTTTATATAAAAGTCATTCTTAATCGGTGAAATAAAGATAATTACAGTTGCTAATGTTTGGAGTCGTTCGATGTACTGTTCTGGTCCTTGAGCCAAATCGACACTGTCTTCGCCGCCCTTTCTTGAGCAATAAATCTGCCATTTTTTCTGTGACGGCAAACTTAGCATTGCCGCCTTATTTGGTGCAGTTAAATCAAGTTCCTCCTAAGAATAATTAGAATTACATAATTAGTAAATAATAATTAGTCAAGTAAGTACATACAAGAATGTAGGAAATGATTAATTTGCTCTCACTATGTGGGCGCCAATGAGGAAAAGTAAGAAAAATGCGGAAATCTAACATTTACACGCATAGAAACCCATTCTAAAAACATTCCGAATTTGATTGCCTTGTGTTTAATACTACTAACATGTCGTCATTTGCAACATTCTATTGATGATTAGAAAAACCAATTATCAGTAATTGCAAATGTACCCCAATGTAAGAATGAAAACCTTCAATGATATATGTTGTTAATTGCAATAGTAATATATCAAAACTATTTTTTCTATTCTCAAATGATTTTTTTATTTATAAAGGTAAAAAATAACGAGGAAAAAGATTTTATTAAACTGGATCTTTTCACTTTTTCTCGGTGATGTGTACCATGAGGAATTTCATCGTCTTGTAGCATGTTTGGATTGTGCATCGTTAATAATCGAATTTTAATGGCTCAGAAATTGACGCCATGGCAGACATTTTATGTCAGCATCTTGATGGTGAAAGTGACCGTAATGGCGTCACCATCGATCAGCGCAGCGGGAAACCAATGCAAATCTTCATTCGTAATCCGGTGATACGAAGATTGCAGCCATTTAGTATATTTTGCATTCACCTTGACATACAACGCTTTCAGAAGCAGCAAATGTCGCACTGGATCATTGTAGCAGAGTTGTTGCGAGCCGATGGCTCTGGGAAGTTTTAATCACCGAGCCACTGATAATGCCATAAGCTAAGTTTACAATATTTCATGTTTTGAGACGTCTTGGGTGCAATTTTCCATATGTTTTATGTATGACGCCAAGTTGTTTAGTCTATTCCTAAGTTTATACATTATTTCTGAAAAGTGGAGGAATTCGTCACACTTCAATAATCTCTGGGCCATTAAGAATGAAATATATGGACACGATAACCACAAGACATCCAAATATTGAAGTGGTTGACGCGACGGGCTGGTATAGCCTTGTATAGGTCTGGTTTTTCTCACCACCAGACGGGTTTTCGTGGACACATGTGGTGCAGCTTGGCTTGTGCGCTTAGGTATTGAAATCGGATACACCCGCAGAGTGAGAGAGACAGAGAGAGAGAGAGAGAGAGTCCCCATAAGACAGGGTGTGTCTGCATGCATGGCAATACGCTGGTGAAGGCGGGTTCAACCTCTCCATCTAGATGTAAGAGTAATGTCAGGAAGTGGTGGTACCCCAAGGAGGGTGTGTGTGGTCGGTACGCACCGGCTTCAAGATTTAGGTTTTTCCTAAATAAAATCAGTTGCATTTTAAACCTCAAAAGATCTGCTTCTTCTTCTAAACGAACGTGCAACCAAAGCGACGGGTAGATTCCGACCTGCAAATATTCAATTTCCAGAGAAGTTTGCGCATCTGCAGTTGGACCGAACGCGTTCACCGCGTCACGAACCCCGGCCGCCAACTCAGTGTAGCTTGTTCCCTTTTTTTATTAGTCGAATTTAACATCGATGATTGGATCCGGCGCGTACACCGCGTCACCAAAAAGGGCTGCCAACTTTGGTTCGCGACAACAGTTATTCATAAATCAGCGTATCACGTACTTGTATGCCTTCGATCAATTCGCATTCTTCACTTTTCTGTCTTCACTCGGCAATCCGGATATTCGATGCATTTTGCCATTCTATTTATCGCTTACTCGACGAGAAAATCACATATGGTGAATTAATAACATAGAATATTAAAAATCTATAATTACTGAGAATATATAATAGCCCGAAAAAAAATTGTTCATTTATTCCGGTGATTCTCAAATGGAGCCCCCTTTCGACAAATACGGGTGGTCCGACTTTTTATTTATTTTAAAAATATAATATAACAAATGTAATTTTGACAATTACCTCAAAATGATCAAATTAAATTAAAATATTAAAAATCACCGTGAGAGGTTTTACTTATACTATTGTTCTTTCTCTAATGCACCCTCGAGGTCTTCATCTTTCTTTACCTCAAGAGACTTAGTTTTCTGCTTTCGAACGCGCAACATCGCTGTTCCCTTCGCCTTCCTATTGCGTTGTTTATTTCTACTGTTATTTGTGTGATAATAAATATATTCGTCATTACTAATCAATTGCTTCATTCACGCAATCAACGGCACACCATACTAGGGATGTCAAAAAATAATCGGAAATCGTTTATTATCGATAACTGCGATCCAGATAATAATCGACTTAATCGATGATTCCATTTTCCGTTCACGTCTATGATTTCCCAAACTTGGGGCGCTGATTAGGCAGAATATCTTTGAACACACACATATGTTCTTTCTTCAATGTTTCTGCAAAGAACTCGGGGCCTGCGAGTCTAGGGCACTGTGTATCAGTTATGCACTTTGAGGCACTTTACAAATTGTTGTACTTATATAATATAATAGATTACGCTAATCTGTTGTGGTAAATACTCTTAGACCGCATTTTCACAAGCAGGTAGCCGTCCTGTCTACATTTCGTCCTGGACTCACTTTTCGTTGAGTCTACCCCAAAACTTTATTGCCACTCTTGACTTTTCAAGTACGGTTGACCGCACCTTCATTGTTAAGTTAATCGTTTAGAACACTGAAAAAATAATTTATACACTGGGTGTTACAAACCCGGTTTTTCTACCTGGCCGCGCTATTAAAAGAGAGAGAATGTCCGTCGCTCTCACTTTCACAACCACCCGGGCGCTAGCGACGCGCTAACGTGACAAGCTCAGCTCGGACGAAGGGACGAACTGTCCAAGGCTGGCTGGTTGTGAAAGTGAGAGCGACGGACAGTCTCTCTCATTTAATACCGCGGTCAGTTTCTGGAAACATTCAGTCCCCTTTATAGCACATTTCAAACTCCGAAATTTTTGTTTACGACGCATGATTATGGGATTTACGACTTAAGCCAGTTTCGGACTTATTGGCTAGACCGCTTTTGAGTTAGGAAGGTTCGTAATCTCCACGACGCTTGTAAAAGTTTCTGAAGCCCGACTAATTTAATTGGCATGGCTTTGAGTAAACTAGCAACTCTAACTATCTCTTTTTAACTACATTCGATAGACAAGGGAAGGTATAGAAACCCGAAGCTGAAGGCGCTGGTGTGAATGACACCTTAGGATGTCATTTATGAGTGTTAGGATTTTGCCATCATTCGTTGCCGTTCTATTTGTTTTTACTCAGTATGTCGGGGTCCAATGTACTGTAATTTTAAAGATAGCCACATCTGGTCTAGGAGCACTGTTTATGCGGAGTCTACCAATCCCTCTTTCTAATTCCGGTGGTCAGTTGGTCACTTGGGACATATTTCTAACTTTCTCAAATGTAAAAAATATGCTATGATGCAAGTACTGGTTTTCAGGAAATATTATATATTCCAGATGATGTGGTAAGAAGTAAACTATAAAAAATCAATTCGGATGAATTTATGCTTTTTCATTTGAACGCGATAATGCAGACGTAATGCGATTATAAATTGCAAAGCAAACCGCAATTTCATATTAGCATAAAACAGCCGGTACTTGTACGCAACCTGTTTCGCTGCGGCTTGTTTTATGCGCCATTTGTTTTTCCCGTTTTGCAGTAAATTTTAATCTATTCCGCATCGACAGTCTGCTACTTGCTGCGCATGTGCAACGAGCATATATCACTTGAGGTTATGCTCAGACCCGCGCGTAACTGTACGTACCACAAGTTCTGCAAACTTCGCATCCAGCTCATCTTGTGGTGGCATGGGCTGGGTGGGCGTGATAGCCTGTAGGGTCCCGGAATTCTCCACCACGCAGTAGGTAATTTCAGGTGGTTCGTCATCCTGAAAAACAAAATAATTTTATAGTAGTAGTAGTATAATAATTTTGTTGAGAAAAAAATTACTACACGAATGTTTAGATGTTTTACAGAATTTTATTGTATTGTACAATACATATTTCGGCTCACGCCATCATCAGGTACTGGTGAGTTACAATTTTAGGAGAATTTTTAGGTAAAAATATTGCCGGTATATGTGGATTACGTATTCTGCATATGGGCAGGAACTAACAGACAACTAGATAATTTCTGTATATAGAAAACCCACTACCACGAACATATTAATACCGTATAAATCTTTTCCATCCTATGGCAATTAAACTCCGACTTAGGAAGACTGATCCGCGACACACCAAAAACAACAAACAACATTCAACATCAAAAAATGCTTCGTCATATCAGAAACAAAATACAACAAAATAACTTAATTATTACTAAAGCATATAAAGACAACGCTATCACAATCCTCGATAAACCAAAATATCTAGAAAAATGACTAAATTATTAGAAGAACTTCACGTAGTACAACCACCAAATTTCTCTCCTCAAGAAAAATTCAGATTAATAAATAAGAATTCATAAACAAGACGTACCTCTGCAACCTGTGGTTAGTTTCATCAAATCTCCTAAATACAGTTTGTGCAAATTCCTATATACAGTTCTACCACATATATTACAATTTAATTCTCAATTTTCAGTAAAAATCACTGTCGAATTAATTAAGAACATTAAGGACATCACTTTGCCACCAACCGCGAAACTAGTATCTTTCGATGTAAAAAACCTCTTCCCTTCAATTACCCATATATACGGTCTTAGAATTAATTTCACTTCGCCTAGATTCTCTCAACACCACCAATAAACAAGAATACAAAGAAGCCATTGATATCTGTACGGAACTTAAATATTTTATATTTAACAACGTAGCATACATACAGAACTCTGGATTATAAAATCTTCATGAATAACTTCGAATATAACTTATTCAACTCCGCGAATCCACTCAAGAACAAAATCTTAAAATGGTACAGATATGTGGATGACGTATTTTGCATATGGGCAGGAACTAACAGGCAACTAGATAATTTCCTCAATGTTTTGAACAAATTAGACCCCGCGATCCAATTCACAATAGAAAAAGAAATAAATCAATCCATTCATTTCTTAGATATTACAACAGAGAGGGTGTTGGACAAACTTGAATTTTCAATATATAGAAAACCCACTACCACGGACATATTAATACCGTAAAACTCTTTCCATCCTATGGCAATTAAACTCTCATCCATCCACTCACTGATCCATAGATTAGTCTATATCCCAGTGTCAACAGTCAAATTCAACATAGAATTAAATAAAATTACACACAATAACGCATACAAGAGCCACTGGGTAGACACAATCCTCAACAAAAAAAACTTAAATCAAAAACATTAAATTCAATTTTTGCTACAGATATCAACACAGAGATAAAAAAAAAACATATATAAAGCTCCCGTATGTAGGTAAACTTACAGGGTTTATATCAAAAAAATTAAGAAAACATAACATTTACGCCGGGATATACAACCAAAACACACTTCGCCAACTATGTAATTCAAAACTTGGATCACCAGATGACCGTTTCTGTAACTCGGGCGTTGCAATGACTGCAACAGTTTTATATAGGGCAAACCGGAAGAAACTTTGCAATTAGGTTCAAAGAACATCTAAGAATCACCAATAATTCTGGGAGTCCCCAATGCTCGACACTAACAGATCACCTCATAACCACAGGCCATAGATGCACTTTGGAAAACCTAAACATCCTCCACATTTGTAGCAAGAGCCATAAACTCAACGCGTTGG
>WSZQ02088630.1:0-14418 GCA_019419845.2 Weissflogia rhopalogaster | reverse complement strand
ATAAATGAAAATCAAGTTTAGATGTGTTTAAACACATTATTTTCGCGAAATAAGTCGTTTAAGCGCATCGAGAGATAAGATTTTACTACAGATAAACCTCTTTTTCTTATTTTTTTTAGTGTTTTGCGTTGTTATTGTCTAACTTATCGCAATAATTTTCATTGTATACATTCAGACTTTACATTTTATCCAACCAAGAGATATTTATAGAAACACAATTGTCGATACAACTGTACCTATATCAAATTCTTGTACCTTTATTTGCGTCAGTTAGTTCGCGGTTTTCTTGCGTGTCATTTCAAACGTCTTCGTGTGTATTGTTTCTGCGCCTGCAAAATGCCTCGGACTCGCCTCGTTGCAATGAGATGCGCCTCGTTCTGCTTTTATTCGCGCTAACTTTACTTACATATACATGCAGCATGTAAACGTAAATACTCCTATGGCTGAAAAAGATCAAGGTTTGTAAGGTTTTCTCTTGTATCTGCCAATGATTATAAAACCGTTTTTATGGTTAAAATTTATTATTACGATTCAGATTTTTTACTGCAACTTTCACAAAACTATTATTTTTAATACATTTTAATAGATTTCGTTTTCTAAAAATACGTTTCTCTGACAATAACAATGTAATGTATTGTCATATTATAGACATCTTAACAACACGTTATAAAAAGTGTTGTTCATTCATTGCGTTATTCTTCGTTAATCGCCCTTTAATAGTGTGGGCCATTCCCCAATTCCAAAACCTGATCTATATATTTTGTAAAAGGTCCTTCCAGAAGTAGTTTAGGATACCCAGTAGCATGGTCACTTTTACCAAATTTTAGAAATTTAAGTTAATTTCAACAAAATTTGTGTAATTTTATAAACAATTCTTTGTAATATCTTCAGATATCATCAAAAATCACAAGAAAACTATCTTTAACAAAGATGCTTTAAAAATAATCATGTTTATAGAGTTTTCACTTAAATTTATGAACGTTTCTTTCTGTTACAACGTTTTTCAGGCATATTTTTGCAAATTTTTAGAAGATTTGACTAATTTGAACAATATTAAATAATTAAATTATTAATATTATATAAATATTAATAACTAAATTATCACAAAGTTGCTTTAAAAATAATCATGTTTAATGAACTTAAAATTAACTTTAAGAACGTTTCTTTTTGTTTCAATGTTTTTCACACATATTATTATAAATTTTACGAATGTTACATTAATTTTATCCAAATATATAATATAAGAAATCATAAAGAAATTACAACGAAATTCAAACAATCTTAATTACACAAATAATCATGTTTAAAAAGTTTTAAGTCAACTTTATAGAAATTTCTGGAAATTTCATAAAGAATCTAACAAAATTACACCAATAAAAGTATATTTGAGTATAAACAACCTTAAATAATTGTATGTATATTTTCTTTTGTTATAGTTTCTTTCTGTTGAATAGTTTTTCTGATTCAAAATCAGATAGTTTATTGTTGCTTTCACAAAACGAATATTATTGTTAATCATTGTGATTTATGGTCGTTTTAAAGCTTTTATATAAACGTTTCTCTGTCTCATAATTTGACTGATGCTTATACAATTTATTGTTAAAAAATAGTGTGCCACGACTACGGTCGTATTGTCATTTACCAAAAATTTCACGAAAATAGTTTAAAAGAAATCATTCCATAAATCAGCAAGAAGAAGAAGAAGAAGAAATCATGATGTCATCCTTCATTAAAACGGTATCATTTATAAAGTTCCCGATGAGGTAATTATGTTTTTCTTTAAAAAATATCAAGATTTAAGTTCAACAATAAAATTTTTACCTAAACATTTTTAAAGATTTTCGAGTACTTCAGATTCGCGCTTTCATACACCAGCACGAATTGCTGAGTACATAAAAGATTATCATTTACTGAAAATGATAATACCATCATGGTGGGAAAATATGAACAACGTGAAATTCCTGCAATGTATGATCCCCATACGCATGGAGTTACTCAAAAAGAATCTGATCGATGCTGGATTAGTTTCGGACGAAGTGGATCTTCCACGTCCGTTTGAAAACCTACATATATTAGAGGTTGGCTGTCGAGGTATAATCTGACAAATTTTAGATTTTATCTGATAAGGCATAAGTAGGGCCATAGGGCTATAAAGATAGGAAGGTGTTTCATTTGCAGGTGGTTTACTATCGGAAGCTATGGCTAATCTCGGTGCACGTGTCATTGCAATTGATCCGGACTCTGAGGAAATTCGCAGCGCCGAAGAGAACATCCAGCAGAATACGGACGTTAAAGATAATTTGCAGTTTCGCGTCGCGAGCGTGGAGGAGTTTGCGTTGCAGAATACCGACCTATTCGACGTTATCGTCGCGTCGGAGGTGATCGAACACGTCGCCGATAGGGAGCTCTTCACCAACAACGCGCTGCGCTGCCTTCGGCCGGGCGGCTCCGTCTTCTTTACGACCATGAATCGCACGCCAATGTCGGGGTTTTACTATATTTATTTGCTCGAAGATGTGATGAAGGTGATGCCTAAGGGCGAGCACGACTACGAGAAGTTGGTGCGGCCCAAGGAGATCGCCGACTTGTTTCGCAAACGTAACGCATTATTTCCTACTTGTTTTGCTATCTTTTAAGTCATCTTTGTTAGTTTTACTTTTTATTTCACAGTGTTTCACGTTTATTTTTCATAAAATAACTTATGTTTGAGTTATTTCATGAAAAATATGCTTACTTAAGCATAAAGGTACTTGAAATATTTTATTTATTTTATACGTTTAAGTCAACTTGCTTAACATTCTTAGGATTTCAAAGTTTGAAAGGCTTATAGGGGTAAACTTTAGGTAATTATATAAAAAATACCTTAGAATTTGTTAGAAAATCATCAAGCATTGCAACAAAATTTAATTAAAAGACGCATTTGGACAACATTTGGATAATTTTATATAGAAATTAGATAGCAAACCTTATCAGGCAATATTCGCTTGCAAGACAATTCAATTTAACGATGATAACATGAAAATACAATACCTTAAAGATGCAAGTGTTTTAGACATATTTGATTAAAGATCAGATCATTTTATAAAGAATCATATACTGCATTCACTACCTTAAAGAGGTTTAACTAATCTTTATGATTTTCCTTTTTTTGTGAGGTATTTAGGCATATTTACGCACTAAATTTAAAAAATCATCAAATATTGCAGGAAAATTCAACTCGGCGATGTAAATTCAAAGATACCCTAACTTAAAAGGGTTTTTGATCATCGTGCTGGATTTTCTATATTTTACCAAGTGAATTAGTCATATTTGAACAAAATACTGATAATTTTAGAAAGAATCCTTTGAAATTAGATTGGAAATCATCGAATATTGCAATAAAAACAAGATTTTCAGTTTTTATGAGATCGTTTTATGATAAATTTGTTGAATTTTCTTTCTGTTTAAAAGTTTGTATCATTAATTTATTAAAATTTAGATAATTTTAAAAACATTCCTGCAAAATACAGTAGAAAGTCATGAAAAATTACAAGAACGTTAGTAGAGCAAAGTTAGCTTATAGATATAATGCCTTAAAGAGCTTTAAATGTTGTTTTAACCTGTTTTAACTTTAACTATTTTTGTAGATAATTGCATCACGACAAACGTGGACGGTTTCGCACTAAATCCCTTTACAGGAAGTTGGTTTCGCATCGGCTTTCCACATTTGAACTTTGCTCTTCATGCAATCAAGCAAACTTCCCATTAATTATTTTATAACGAATGCTTCGGTCATTATATATCGTTAAATTATACTACTTGCAATTAGTTCCATATATTTTGGTAAGAGTTTCACTTTTTTCAAGTTTTTGTCAGATTTATGTCAGAATAAATTTCATAAATTTCAGTCAGATTCTAGAGTTGAAAAAACATAAAATTAAATGGATATTTGCGCTCTAAATGCGCGTGAGCCATCGTAGACTGCGAGGGAAGATCAAATTCAGAAATATGTTTGTGTGCCGCAGTCTTTGGAAAATAAATAATGAATTTTATTGAATTTCTATTTTTGAATTCGGATACTACTGTTATAAAATTCAATAATACAATATGATTATAATTATGGTTAAAAATCTACAGTTTTTTCAGTGGTGCCACCAGAGGAGCGTAATTTTAAGATGTCCACATGAATCTCAATTTATCACGATCATTTATCATTAACCTGAATTCTAAAATTGCACAATAAATCTACATTCAACGTAACGATCAATGTTCGATGATTTGTCGCACGCTTCTAGGGTGAACGGGCCTTTAACCTAAAATAGTTTATTCACATTTAATTATGTTCAAATAAGCATTATTCAATAACCAACGTTTGGATAATTAAATAACTATAAATCTATCCAACTTAGTAAATAACTCTGCGATAACAGCATGTATGAACGGCAGACAATCAAATTAATTAATATTTATCGTAGAGAATTGAGGAAGTTGTATTAGGCGTTCGCGGTTTGATTTAGACGCGTCTGCACTTAGCCATAATGACTATAGCATAACAGCGTATCGCTGCAAATGATTGCCATCGCGATGCCTACACAATGCAAGCCGAAGATCTGCGAAGATTTGCATGCCGCCGCCGATACTCGTACCTCCTATATATATGTGTTGTGTCTTCGGCCATATGGCGAGTGCGCTGCGCTTTTTGCACCAGCCGCGCATTATTTATGAAAATTGCGCGAAAACGCCGGCAAAACGTCCATATGGTAACATTACAGTTATGTTATAACATTTTATCCATTCGATCAACGCAGTTCTAAACCTCTTAGAGAACTGCGTGTGCGTGTTTACTTTGATTAATACGCGTACGAGTATGAATCGCTGGATTACAATTGTCGGTGTTCGTATGTTCTTGAAGAACAACGGGATATCCTGCAACAAGTGCAATTTGTTCTCTTAATGTAGCGCTTTGTAGTCTTCAAGTTTTCAATCTTAATGCCTTTTTGAACGATTTTTTCTTTGCCACGCAAGAAATACGACTTTTGTGGAGAGATACACAAGAACCGTTCGATAAAAAAACTTTCTTTTCGCTATAAAAGGAAGTACTACAATGTACCGGTCGATGCAGGTCGTAAATTTGCATTTACACGCAGGAATAAAAGATTTTTAACAGTTTTATTCATTAGGTTTTGTTGGTTTGTCCGCTGAAGCGAAAGTATTGATATAGTTGGATAACAACTGTCGTATTATCGATGAAATAATTAATAAATGTCAATCATGACGAGGGCGACTTATAAGGAGAGATCTAATGATAATTGAATCACGTTTTTCAATTATTTTTTGATTACTTAGGTATTATTTATAAATAGTTATCGACAAAAAACACCTAACGTGTACGACACTGTTTCAAGTTCATATTTATTTATGAAAGTTTAATACAAAGTTTATACGAGGCATAATAAATGCTGAACACGTCAAAACAATTGTTACAGGCATTGCATATAACAGTGACATTAATTCAACACAGGAAGACGATTTATGTGATGTTATGCTCAACATTGACAAATTTACATAAATTTACACAAGTTTCTGTTTTTTATTGCGTCTTTCTTAAAGGAAGAACCTCATTTACTAAGTCAAAACTTTTGTTTTTGATTTTTTGATCTTAATTTTAGGTCTTAACCTATATATTCCCTCAAAATTACATTAGCTGTATTATTCATACAGTTAATACTCATAAATATTATGTTGTATTTTGGATGAAGATGTAAATGTAGTCATAATGAAAACTATTATAGACAATGAAATTGTCCTGAAAAAAACATAAAAATCATGAATTTTATCACCTGATAAATGGGTTCCCACCGTAAGTTGCAAAAATGCAAAAAATGAATATAAACTGGAAGTAATTTTATTTGTAATACAGAAAGAAATAAAATTATAGTGAATTTTTCTATATTTTAATGAAATTATTGACTTTTAAATGAAATGGAGGAAATGCTGGATGGTAGACCTTGAAGTTGTTACATACGCATTTTCTTGTATTTAATTTGCAATTTAAATATTTTCTTATTCAGCAAATTGTTATGTAAGGAATTAGTAAGTGATTTAGTGGTATGCAAAAATAGTGCAGGAGTTATTTATTCTCTTTAAGAGTTATTGATTGTTAGAAGTATGCAAAATCTGCAATTTGTTTAAAAATTATTGTAGAAACCTGATTGAATCGGAATAAAAGGAATTTTACTTTTTCTTTATTACTATACTTTATTAAAGTGTACATTGCGATTTCGATGATGAAGTTATGAAATGCAGCAAAGAGAGATAATTAGTTATTTGTTTATTTTTAAAGAGTTATAATATTTTCAACAATAATTATGGATATTTCTCGTAATGTGTATGGATATTTCTCTTGCTAGACTTTCTGTTGATTAATTACCAAGAGAAGAGATCAATAGTATATATAAATGAAACCAATTAATCAGGTTTTTAAAATGAAAATCTTTAAGGTGTACATTTCGTTGTTGTAAATTAACAATTACTAAAACACGATGTTGTGTTGTGCACCAAGGAGAAACACTGTATTATTTAACTTATGTAAACACCAGATGGTTGGTATTTAAAGTTTGTCAAAAATTAAGAACCAACCGTCTGTTCTTAAGAAATTTTATTAAAAGTGTTAAAAAAACGATTTCTTCTCTGAGTATCCTTAGCTTTCATTAAAGTTCTCGAACATATGTTGTTCTACTCCCCTTAACATAAAAACAAAAATATAATTACATTTTCTTCCTTTACTTCGCAGATCTTATCAATACGCTGTGATAATATACAAGAAATCAAGAGGTCGAAACGGGTCAGTCGCGAAGAAAATCCAAAAATAGCTTGTTTCAACAACGGTGGAAGAACATTGGAAGCTTCTAGAACTACCTGAAGAAGAACTGCAGAAACAATGGACATCGTAACGGCAACGCCGAGCAGCGGTGCGCCGTTCCACAATCACGATGTGCGCGAGTGGTCGCGTCTGGACAGCATCACCGGCGTCCTGGAGCGCGCCCGCTTGGAAACCGATCACTGGACCGCGAACACCGCCACGACATCGCACAAGTACAATAAGGTCAGTGTATCTCACCTTACACGTCTCACATCCAGTGATTTATGCGCCTTCAATTAATTAGTTTTACTTGCAATTAAACCTTACCTAATTATAATACGATCAAAATTTAAAATATACAATTCTAATTGTAAGTAGGAAATCGCATTCGGATGCAGTCGCCCATACACGAAATGTTGTTTTGCCGAAGGAAATGTAGGCTTTTGACATTTGCGTTATAACGGTGTTCGTTATAATTGAAATAATTGAAATTCTAATTTTATATAGCATTACGTACGTATTTACGGTATACAATTCTAGTTTTTGAACTTTATATTCAGCTGGAGGATATTTTAATAGCATGATATTCTGAATTACTGTAAAACAAGTTTATTTTATGTTATGATTTCGTTTTTTGTTAGTTAAAAATGACCTAGATAACTTCGGCCATTATATTAGGTTAGGTTAAATTATGCTAGGGATATGTTAGGTTACGTTACCTTCTTTGGAGCGTTCCCGTACCGTCTGACACCGATTTTAGTCACTTCTATACGTGGTACATTATTTTTCCTTTTTGCGCATTATTGACCAAAACTTCGGAAATCGCATGTTAGTGTCTGTACCGATGCAGCTATCGATCTCTAGATGTGCTAAAACGACTTCTTTCAAGACAATAAGTCGATTTAGCACATCTAAACATGTTTTTTCTCGTATATTTTATCGATTATTTGCTAAAAGTACGGAAATCGGATGTTAGTTTCTGAAACGATGCATCTAGCGATCTCTCGATGTGTCAAAACGACGTTATTCACGAAAATAAGTTGATTTAGCATATCTAAACATGTTTTTCTCATATATTTTGGCGATTATTTGCCAAAAGTACGGAAATCAGATGTCAGTTGCTGAACCGATGCAACTATCGATCTATCAATGTGCCAAAACGACTTTATTCACGATAATAAGTTGATTTAGCACATCTAAACATGTTTTTCTCATATATTTTGGCGATTATTTGCTAAAAGTACGGAAATCGGACGTTAGTTTCTGAACCGATGTAGCTATCGAACTCTCGATGTGCCACAACAACTTTATTCACGAAAATAAGTTGATTTAGCACATCTAAACATGTTTTTCTCATATATTTTGGCGATTATTTGCCAAAAGTACGAAAATCGAATGTTAGTTTTCAAAACGACTTTTTGCACGAATAAGTCGATTTATCACATAGGCCACAAAAATATCAATGAAATCGATTACCAACCAAACATTTATCTTCACATATTCGTGAAAGCAAATGTCAAAAGAATATTTTCCAAGATAATAACATACAGTTCGTTTTCTTTTTTCCACAATTTCCTCATTCGAAATTGCTCATTGTTTCAATGACTATCAGCAAAATAACCGACAATATATTAATCGTAAATTGCATAAGGATGAATAGGGCATTCAATCAGTGATTAAAATCGCTCAACTTTCTTTCCACGACCGACGCCGACGTCGCAGCGCAAATCGTTTATTGATCATTAACGATTGCTGCTCATGCAATAGACAATTACACATCGCCATCGGATAACGCCCACGTTACTTTTACTCTTTGCTGCTCTTTGCCGCAATTGCATTCGTAATGTTATGTCGATGATTCGATTATCGCTTCTAATTAGACCTGCGTCGAGACATTATCATTACGCTAGGCTCAATCGCAGTATAACATGCTGTTATTTCCTTTTGTAGGATGGAAAATTACTTGAGTACAGTCTAAAAACCTGATGCTTTTAGTTAGGTGTATTCGAGATATTCTTAGAATTTGTAGAATGCTTACGACAAATAATAAAATAGAAAATTATTAGAAAAACACCCACAATGTTTCCTTGTCATTCGATTGAATGTACGAATGCATAATTCGCGCAAATGCGTATTCAGCGAGTGGCGATTCTGTAACAAACTTTCAATTACATTAATATTAAACGATTCCTACGCGAAATTTCAATTCGCATGAAATTGTTGTAAACATTTCTCTCTATAAGCGCTACTTTAAATTGAATTGTCCTTCTGAGAAATGAAATATAGTTGAAATCGGCGAATAGAGTTGTTATTTTGATATATTAAACTCAGCTAACTTTAATTTCTAAAATAACAAAAATATTGTAAAGTATCTAAGTTAAAAGCTTAGGAAAATACAATACAGTTTGGGTTGCCTATAAGATGTTCCATAATAAAGCTTTGAAAATATTGTTGAATATGTTCATATTTGGATATGTTAAGGATGTATTAGAAATTATTTAAGTTCAAAGCATAGAGAAATTATAGTTGAATATATTCATATTATCCATACGTTGACATCTTCGACAGGTTTTTTTTGTCAAAAACGTTAAAATCAAATTATTTCTATGCAAAATTTCAATTTGTATGTAATGGTTGTAAACATTTCTCTTTATACTCGCAACTTTATATTGAATAATTGAAAATAAGGACAACTACTTTAAAAGAAAGAAAACTATCCAACCGTTTTGAACATATTCAGCTCTAATTTGATATATTGCTATCCCTTACATGTTTATTTGTCAAACCCGTCAAAATCACAATATAAACATTTCTCTTTATATTCGCTATTTTACATTGAAATATGTTTTTGAGAATTGAAATATCACTAAAATAGTGTAATAGAGTTGTTATTCTGACAAATAAAACGATTTAACATGTCATATATTTTTAGGAGACAACTAAATTGATAAAATATTGTAATTCGCGATCGTGATTAATTTATTACAGCTTTAGATAAGCCCGTTTTCCGTCAGATTAAACTTTTTGCATAATATTGCGCTTGGGATTACGTCGCCCGCTGTCAGTAAAGTGCAAATCGCTGGAATCAACGGTAAAGATCAGCGATTAGCGGCAATAAACTTCGGCAGTAAATTACATCTGCGACTAAACAGCATGCGTCGGTGCGATTCTCACTTTTCATACACCCCGCATTCGCGTCCGCGCGCGTAATAAAACGCAGAATTAATGGTCGTGACATGGGTGTAAGCGAAGGTGTAAGATCCGTCTATTTGCGTGTCGCAAAATGCGGAAGTATAGGCGCGCGACATCGAAGCCGTTCGCCCAAGTTATTATATGTCGCACGTCTTGGCGCTTTTGCGTGGCGCGGTTTTATGCGTTATAGATTAGTTGTAATTGTAGAAAGTTGCTGCCGAGCAAAGATTGCAGCGCTAGCGCTCTTGCAGCATCAATGCGCCGCACTAATTATTGCTAAAAATTAGTTTTACTTCTTCCGTTCTGCAAGTCGGCGATAATTTATTGCCAACTTGCAGTGTGTAACTGCATTTGGTGCGCGCGCAATTAGCTTCAGTGAAATTTGCTTGGACATAAATTCATTTTCGCTGTTATTAATTGCCTGGTTTCGCTGTCGATGTGTTCTAACATTTGCGGTTGTTGGGTAGAAAATGTATATCTTCTATATTTATTTATTTGCCATACGTATGCTTTATCACTTTTATTAATTTAGTTTCAACAAAGATTTTTTAAGAGCTAAGAGCCTGCGTTAACAAATTTGGTATTTTAAGAAGTACTTCACAAATTATGATCGTGTATTGTTATCTTCTTGCCCTGTTTGACGTTAAGTTTGAAGAACGTAGAAAATGCTTTTTACTAAAGTTTTATAAATATTAAATTATTTAAAAAACTAATAATAAACAGGACATTATGTCTAACACTTGCAGTATTGTACTTTATAACAAAGAAATTGAGAAAAAAAGCGAACTCAATGTAATTTAATTAATTTCGTTAAGCGCCAAGAAAAAAAGGGTAACAACGTTCAGTATTTTATCAAGTACTTGTCAAATTATTGACGTTGAGTTTGAAGCAAATTATTTTAAAACGGAAACTAATAAATACAGGATATTCTGTCTGAAACTTGAACTTTAAACTTTAAAATAAAGAAAACTTACAAAAAAACAATATAATTTAACAACAATAATTAACGCTTTCTCAAATTTCGTTAAGGGCCACGGAAAAATATAATTGGGTTTAATAAAAACTTGTTAAATTGTTGTCGAATATTTTCAATTTTTCCACCAGTTTTCACTTCATGTTAAGTTCTAAGAACGTAACAAATGTATTTGAAGAACGCAGAAAATATATTTTTTTTAGTTTAAAGATAAAAATAAGCAATAAAATACATAACATTATGTCTAAAACATGCAGCAGTAATATAAAACAAAACATTTGAAAAATAAACGAATTAAATTTATTTAAATTCACAAATTGCGTTAAGGGCCAAGAAAAAACGTCGGGTATTTATGGTTGCCTACGTTACCTAATGTAATTTGGTATTTTATGATGTACATAATTTTGCAAATTTCGTTAAAACTCAAGGAAAATCATGATTCAACTATGGTTGACTACGAGGAGTAATATAATTTGATATTTTATGAAGACGTGTTAAATTAATATCGAATATTGTCATATTCTCGTCCCATTTTCAGCTCACGCTGAGTTCCAAGAACCTAGAAAATGTAAAACAAAAAAAAACTGTTAAGAAATATTTAATTGCACATTTGAATTGCATTATTCTAATAAAAGGGAATTTACTCCAGTTTCTTGCATTACACCAATAAGATTAATGACTCTCCGACGTCTTGGAAATTACCAGATTACAAACAAATCACTTAAGTGCACATTAAAAGCACGATATGAATCTTTTGCATGCGTTTCTCACAATTGAAATTCACAAAACAATTTACTCGTAACCTGTGCTCGCGTCATTTTTATTCGTGCATTCACTTTTATTTCCACTTGCAGTTTCGCTTTTTGTGGCTTTCTTGTCTCACGCGAAATCGCGATTCGATTTTATAACTATCTTGTATTTTTGACTAGTGTTTTTACGATGAAACAATTTATGTAATTGGTTTTCAAACTGATTTAATTCGATGACAGATGTGTGCCACTAATTAAAAATTATAAGATTATACTCGTAAGCGCACCCAATAGCTTATTGTGCGAATGTTTTGTATGCTAAAAAAATTGGAATGCAGCGTAATACGAAACGAAATGTGTCGTTTTCTTGCGAAACCGACACAGTCGACCTTTCGGGCGCTGAATTTTTGCTTTCGTTTATAATTATTTTTATGGGAATTACAATTTTGCCGCGCTGCGCTGCCAATGTAGGTGCCTTTTTAATGACAATGTTGCAAGGCTTAATGAATCTGTTAATTTTAGATCGTTGCGTTGCGTATTCTGCGATGACTTTTCATTTGTTTCGAGTTCGTTGGGCAAGCCTGTCATCGCGCATAAATTGATTGCTACTTAAATGTTTTATTATCTTTCGTGTTGCAATTGCGAAATTATCCTTTTCTAATCATCTTTGCTGAGAGTTTCACGATTAGGAAAATTCATCGTAGGAAGAAAGAATTCAAGGGAGATATATGCATAATATTAGAGTTTTATTAAATAAAACTAAAGTAAAAAAGTTCATGTGAAAGGATTGTTGCAATTTATAAGCAACCCATATTGAAAGAAGAATTAATGGTCCCAATTTCAATCTATAATAACTGGGCAACTATCGGAAAACGGTTGCATCAGATTCTGGCAAATTTAATGTCGAATCTATTAATCGACTAATATTACATTATATACCTAGAAATACGGTAAACATAAATAAAAGTCTTTAGGAAAATCAGATTTCAAAGAAAATTAAGCAACTTCAAATACTCTTAGGGCGAGTACTAGGCATGACTATCGGCATATGTGGTGTCTGGGCTTGTTGATTAACAAAAATTGTCTCTCTGTCACTGGATCATGGTCTCTCGGATGATCTCTGGATATGGATGTCTCCCATATCCAGTAAAGTTGGACATACTACTGACGAGAGTCCTTGTTCAGATTGACGATTGGCCACCCAAAATGTCAACATGGAACGCATTTCATCACATTCGTTTATTTACAAATCCGTAACCTAATGAGAAATAAAATCGCGTAATCAAAACGCATACCCATATTTTCTAACAATCGCAGTTTGCACTCCACGCGAGCGCTAGCGCTTTTTTTTTTTGACTATTCTTGTTTCGTCCATTCCAGGTAACAGGTTTTACGATACCGTATACTTAGACCCTAAACAAATTCTATGATATAGAATTCGGTTCCATTTTTTCAACATTTTATTGCCAATGACTCGATGTATGTAGGTGATTATAAATATCTATTAGGAAATACTTGTAACTATAACAAATATTTCTCTAAGGTTAAAAACCAAGTCAATTGTCTCACATTTGACAATCGCCTTAAAATTCATAATCCAATTGGAATGAGATCAAATATCTGCAGGCGTTTCTTTTGGATCTCGATTCATTTCATAATTTGTTCAACTCTGACACAAGCCGGCTCAATCGACCAATAAACGATTTGTACAAACGATGACTTTGTTAAGACGCATGCTAATTCCACGACTTTATTGTCACGAAACTCCAATCACACTTTCGCATTGCAGCCAATCACTGATTCGTTTAATTTGATCCCAATTTATGCAATACATTTTGATGTGATTCGCCGCCGAGCAATTTACGCTCAGTGTTGCGCAAGCAGCATCTTTCGCAAAACAGCCAGTATCACAAGATATCACCGGCACACGTCAATTACGAACGTGTACATATTATGTATATCTGTTTATCGTGACATTAAGAGGTTTAAGCCCGCTTTGTGGCATGTTTAAAGCGCGTCTTTTATGCGTGTGCATTTAATTGCGGGCGGCGTATTTATTGCCGGCCATTTGGTGCGACATCGCAAAAGACGTCGCTGAAAAAAACGGCGGCAATCTAAACGAGCTGTGTCAAATATGCAAATTTGTTTAATGTGCCGTCGACCGACATTACATTCGTCCCACGTCTTACAATTCGTGTTTTTCTGACGTTTGTATTGTCAACTTAGTGCAATGTTTATATTTCTCCGGAAGGGGTCAGCATTTTATTCAATCTCTTTACGTTTCTTGTACTTTCTTTCCTTAATTCCTAATTAAAAAGAGACTGTCGAAATTGTAATTACAAAAAGTTATCGAAGCTCAAAAGTTGTCTGTTTTAATATTAAGAAATGTTTAATATTAAGAAATAAGAAATGTTATACAATTTTGAAATGATAATATTTTATACCTTAGGCAACCCTGAGTATGAATATTTTGCACATAAGACAGTAACATTAAGGCTCAACCCAAACAGCTGATCAACTTCGTTGCGACCTCGAGCTAAGCTCCGCCCCTCACTGGGGATGTTAGTATTTAAATCAGCCGACAGAGGGCTCCAACTTGTGATGCTATGTTCACACATTACTTTTATCTCATTTCAACTGTTCCTGTCTCAGTCCCACTCACA
>WSZQ02088619.1:0-14420 GCA_019419845.2 Weissflogia rhopalogaster | reverse complement strand
GGCATCTTGGGTTTGTCGTATTCGTATATTTAATTCTTAATGGCCCAGAGATTATTGAAGTGTGACGAATAGCTCAGTTTTACATAATACTTGGAAGAACTTAACTCTAGACTAAATAAATCGGCGACGTACATAAAAAATATTCCTCTTTAAGTTTTCTCAGCAATTTACCTTGAGAAGATCCAGGAATCATTGTTTTGATTGATTCATCTTATATTGTCAAAAACTATAATTCATTACGCTCTATATATCCAGATCTATATCCAGATATGTGTCCGGATCTCGAATGCGTGCGTCCGCCATTGACATCGAACTGCTGTTTGTTCGGCCAGCCGATGACTGATGTAGCCCTTTCTGTTTCTGATCGCCCATCGATGGATGATGATAGTGCGCCGACCAGCAGCCAGCGACGCACAGGGTGCGCATGATAACACGCTAATCACTCACTAATAATTCATATCTGCCCAGTATAGGGCTGTGCATGTTCCCAGACAACATCATTACTAACTGTAGGCTCCTAAATGAAAAATGAAGGCCGATGATTTTTTCCTCGCCTAACAATATTCGGATATTGCACATTATAAATCTAAATTATTTATAATAAAAATATTAGTATCCCAAATTTCTGCTTAAGATTTGTCTGGAAGTCTTTGGGAAGCATTTTCAGCCATTTTGTTGTTGTATTAAAAATCTTTGAATATGTAAGCATTGCAAATCTAAATTATGTATAATAAACATTATAGTATCCCAATTGTCAGATTAACATTTGTCAGGAATTCTGTGGGAAGCATTTTCCGCCTTTATGTGATTTTTAACCCATTTTCTGGTTGTATTCGTACAAGCGTCAAAGGAAAGGAAGATGAAACATTTACAACGTATGCATGAAATTCTGTTATAATTGTTGGCAATATTGCTAAGGAAATAAACTACACATAAAGATTTACTGCATGATCCCTAATTGTAAGTCACCTCACAGGCAAAGCAGGAATACTTTCTGATGCTTCTTGACAACGAAGAAAAGTATCAAAATGAAAATCTGGAATGGAAAATCTTCAAATATGTAAGCATTATAAATCAAAATTATTTATAATAAATATTTTAGTAACCCAATTCTCATATTAAGGTTTGTCAGGAAATCTGTGGGAAGCATTTTCAGCCATTTTATAATTTTTAGGCCATTCTCGTTGTTGTACTCGTATAAACGTCAAAATAAAGGGAGATACCAGACATGTATGTTTTACTGTTAAAACTGTTGGCAATGTTGTTGATAAGGAAATTAACTAAACATAAAGATATGTTGGATGGTCGCCCAAATGTAGGATGCCCCACGGGCAATTCAAGATATTAGCGTTGCTGTTGACTTTCGGCGTATCCAAGTAGGTGTTAGGGAAATTTGAAGATAATTACGTCAAAACAATAAATTATCAAATGCCAAAAATAGGAAATTACAAGTATATCTTTATCTTCGCGCGTGCCGTATCTTGCTGGGGAGTGCTAAGGAGCAAGCGAACGCCATCGCTTTTCTTCCCACCGCCGGCAACTTCAGCTGCTCTTCGCGGTACCATAAAACGAGGAGGGTGCGAAAACGCCAAACGCGCCACGCAGTAAATCAACGCCGCCGCTACCGCCACCGCGCCGCCACCCTGCCGCTCGTGCCGAAACTAAATAGAGGCAACACTTGTTTCCAACACTTGCTGGCAGTATAACTATAAATTCGTTGTTTGTTACGAACTCCAGCTTCCAGCCGCCAACGTGCACGCATACATCCAGCGGACCAAAGTAGTGTATGCCGGCGGGTAGCAACAACAAACGGCCGCCATCCCCAAGTCGCACAAACACACTTATACAAGAGCATTCACACAGATTCACATGCAATCACACAGAGTCACATAGGCACAGCCACATACACTAGCATTGGCAATAGTTGTATGGCGATGGCATAGTTCTTGCGGCGCTAAATATAGTTCTTGCCCGGATGGTGTTGGTGGTGGTGACTTGCACACGCTGAGGATGCTTGCATGTGGATGCTGTTCCGGGGGCGGCACGGCCAGCGTCTGTTTTACTTATGGCGCTGGCGAAACGTGCGCGTGGCGGCGCGAGTTTAAGCACCGCAAGGCAACTCCAAGTCGAAACACTAAACACCAAAGTGTTTCTTTAACACCTTGACAAGTCGGCTGGAAACGTGTGCTGCTACCTATAGTGTAGCCGCACATAAACACCGCGTTACAGTTCATGGAAAAGCCGCAAGTGTGACGTTATTTATCGACTTCTTGTTCGACGGTGAATTTTCGCGTGCGACATTTTGCGTCTCATAGAATTAGTTGCAAAGGAAATTGTTATTTCCCACATATAAGAGGAATTACCCATTAAGTAACAAGAATGCTAAACTCTTGAGAGTGTACAGATACACACCGCTGATTATAAAGCCTTGTTCCTTCAGGTCTTAGAAGAGAGCAACTTTGATAAACTTTGTTCATTGATAGACTTAAATGGCTTTAGACTGATGGGAAGTCTGCAGAAGTCTGATTTTGCAATTTGAGAGATGATCTGATACTACTTTGATATGTTTATCGAATACTTTTCCACCAATGTTAAAGTCCTGCATGCACATATTTGAAAATATTGATGTTGAATGTATCTAGGAGATTCCAAACTATTTGATAAACTTAACAATATATTCAAACTGACGGGTTAAGGAGAAGTCTGAGCAATTTAGACGGTGGTCTGATAATGTCTTGGTAAGGACATAACTGGGTCCTTATCATGGATGCAAATCTTGAAGATGATGATTCTTTCCAATAAATCAAAGATTATAGAACCCGGCAATTTCAAAAAGTCGTCATTTCCGTCACAATTACAATAAAATGCAGGGATGGACAGGTGCAGGAGATGACATTTTCTAAACATATAATTGAACGTCAGAAAATGTACCGATGGTACATTTCAATATAGTGTATAACGATACAAGTGCGAAAACGGCAATTTTGTGCACGTTGCTGAGCGAGTAGCGAGTACCGCTGGAAGGAAGTGCAGTATAATTCAGATTTTTTTCGTTTGTTTTAGAAAATGTTTGTATGTGTGAATTCAGCTCCCAATGATTTTGACGCACTCTTTCGGCAATAAACTTGTTTCTACCAGTTCCAAGGTGCGGAAAAGCCGCCTTTCGAAAACCTTACGAAAACCTTATTTTTTTCTTTTTTCGGAATATTTGCTAACCAAATATATTTTAGCAATCGAATTGTGAATTTGCGCCTCTTTGTTCACGGCGTAAACACATCTAGTAACAGAATACCCTTGATATTTTAAAATTTAACAATATAAAGCAAAATAAAATCCATGCATCCATTTAATTCTTTGTAGTTTTATATACAACCGAAAGCAAATAAATGTATTAATCAAATTATAACTATATAACTAAAATTTCAAATAATATAATATAAAATAACTTTATCTTCATAAAATAATTAGAAAAACAATTAATTAATTATCCCGTTCCCAGGAAATCCACTATTAAATTAGTTCCATTATTTCTTTCGATATTCTCCATTGCCAAGTTGAGGAAATAATTACTTTATGTCCGCTCTATTGTTATACATTAGCAATGAATCATTTTCTCGCAACTGATCCGTCCGTTAAACCCCGATATAGGGGTAATTTTCATCGGTTTTCAGGCACTTCGTACAAAAACGATCAGTGGAATGGACCACACAATCCATCGCATAATACGATGCTAATAATCTTAATAGTCATGACGTTTAAGTCTCCACAATCTCGAAAAACGCCCAAACTGAACGCACCAGGGAACGAGGGCATCCCTTCTAACTCAATAAACCCATTCGGCGCTCTTCTAACAGTGCTAACCCTACGTTAAACACTCGATAAATCTGCAAATCTGCATCGGACGATCAGACACGCGACACGATCGTCTCATTTGTCCATCTGTGCCTCAACGAAGGGAGGCTGCTCTATCTTCCGATAGGCCATGAGGCCGTGTGATCCGTGCACACGTTGTGGCTATTCTTTGTTAAGCCAGTCATTTCGTCATTCTGCTCCTATCACTTAGTCACAATCTGAGCACATAGCGAGAATCTTTGTCTAGGCTTTATGCAACCGCCATCCTATGAGGTACATCGAATCCGGGGGACCCCAAAACGGTGTCTTATAGATTACACAGGACATGAAAGTTGGGCCATGGTTGGATGGTCACTGCTTCCGATGAGAGCATGTAACATGTTCAACAAGCTTCAACCAGCTTACGGCTGGTTATTGGACATTCACTGCAGCCGTGCCGCAACTGTAGCCGACATGCAAAGAAAAGGGGGAAGAGTTCGAAGGGATGACGGCCTCCTTCATTCGATTGTAAGTGATTTGTTTATCGAAGGGTGACTTAACCGAGATTAGAACGACCGAAACGAAGACGCATGGCGCGCTAATGTGATTTCCTCCTCGCACCGGCGGCGCAGCCGGCGCAAAAACGAAAGTCATTTCGCATTCAATTTTCCGAGCTTCATTCACTTATGCGACAATTTCGTTAATAATGCGATTAATAATTAATACGCGCCTGGCGTATCATCAGGCGCGTCTGGCGTGCACGCTTCGGATTTAATTGTTGTTGCAAACAATGCTCCCTCGTGTTGATTATTGGGTTTAACAAGGGATCGACAATGTCGCGTCCGATGTTGACCGACCTGGAGTGTTATTGATACCATGAGGAGCTGAATCTCCGCTATCATAATTACGCACGGATTATATTTTCCCAAACGTATACCACATGAGCTCCTACGGGTTACAATAACATTACATGATATCTAACAATAAGTATTCATAACCCTAATAATATTATAGCGCTCTATAACTATATAACTTGGTTGTTCCTCTACGTTATAATGTAAACATTTGTAGAATATATGCAAATACATCTTCTTATAGTAAAGTATAATAAGAATTGCTTTTCACCTTTCCTGATGGACCTTTCTTGATGATGGCCTAATTGACGAAATGTATCAATAGACATATTTGATTGTGTGAACAAATTTTTTTCGATCCTATTATGATTCAAAAACTACGATTTTGAGGTCTGATCAACTAAAGGTTACATGAACATACAGGTAACACTCGTTTAATGCGGTCTTCGAAAACGCGGTTTTGGTTATCGCGTTATCATTGTTTCCTTCGCATTCGCGCCAATTTTGTCTGCCTTCCTATCATTCACAATTTCTATCTTTAGGTTCATAAATCCGTTGTGTGTACATATGCACCATCCCCTCAGGCAATCCTGCATTTTCTCAGACTGAGTCTGGACTCGAGGCGAACACCCAGATGTACATATTCGTTGACAAACTCGATGTAATGGCCCTATCATTGCTGTGTCCTTTTTTGAATTTTATAATTTTGGGTTTTACCAACGTTTACGTCAAGTTTATTCGGATTGTACTATTCATGTGACTTCATTTTCCTCAGAGAATAATGGACCAACATGATGGCAACGAGAGGAAGTTATAAGGTGGCCCCTGTCAAATTGGACACCGCTGTGAAGTTAGTAAAAAATCCCAGAAAACCCAATTGAGTACAAATTTTGCGAGAGCTAATTTTTTGACTCGTTTCAAATGCCCTAAAATGATGATTAAAATTTGACATTTTCAATTTAGCCATCTATAAGAGGACATACATACTCCATTTTTTCCGAAACTAGAAGAGAACGTCTCAAGATAACAAAATTTTGCAAATTCCGAGAGGAATATGTTGATGTATAAAAAATCATGATCGAGTCGATGCAGATAGGCTCCAATATCAACCAACTTAATCGTGTTCATAAAAAATGTGGCCGGTCACCAAAAATCGGATCTAGTATATTCATTAAGTAATATCATATTCAGATAAATATTAAAAACAGGTACACATTCAATATACCTGTTATATCCTGATGATAATCAGAATTAGAAGTTTCCTGCTGGTTAGTTCTTGATTGTTATGTTTACACACTGACTGTCCGTGATTGGTACAGGAACACCCAGGGTTTACAATATTCTGACTAACTGAACACATGTGGGTTACATCAAAACGTAGATCTAATTTGAATGGTTAGTAGCTTGTACCGAACAAAAGAGAACCTATTCATTGGATTGTTAACGAAATAAACCTAAACAGTTCACGAAGTGTAATTAATCTTTTAAAAAAATCAAAGATGTATTCATGAAGTCAAGTCATTGAATTCCATTAGTATATAAATAAAATTCACAATTGTAATTTGAATATCAAATACATTGAAACGTCATAACAGATACATTGCAACTGTATCAAAATGTTAATAACTTTTTAGCCTGAACCGGTATTTTTACAGAAAACTCAAAATTTTCGGCCAAATCCAGATTTACATTGATATCCAAGCTAGTTTTGGTATTGATTATTTAATATATAAACATTTAATATGAATTCCTGTACTACGAATAGGAACCTACTACGGTGCATTGATAACTACATCAAATACACTATAAAATATTGCATGGAAACTGAAACAAGCATGTATAATAGAATGAAAATATCGCTAATTTTGAAATTAGTCCGGATTTCTGTAATAATCTGGACTGGTTTGGGCCTCAACGCATAGTCAAAGTCCGACATTGTCTAGATAAATGATTATTGAAATTGCATCAATTGTGCGTGCCTCGCCGACCTGAAACACTGGCGCGTCGCGTCGAAGTTTATCGCCGCTACGCCACGGCTGCCTGCCGCCGCCACCGCCGCAGACTGCCCGTACGGCGCGCCGCAATCAGCCAGACGCATATTGCGCCCATCGCGCGCACCCAAACAATGCCAGTCGCCCATCCAAGCGCCGGCGATTGTTTGCCACCTCCTATTAAAGCATCGACGGCATCGCCATCGCATTATGCGCCCCCTCCTGCACCGCGCGGCACGCATGATCAGCGTGCTTACAGTCGCTGCCACCCCGGCAGCCACTGCTGCGCCGTACAGCAAATTGCATTCGAGCGCAGTTAATGTTGTTTTGTTTATTATGCAATATTAATTAGCGCATAATACACCCCCTTTATTAGTGCCAATAAGCCGACGCTGACCATCGACTAATTATTAATAAATCAAATGGTGGAATGCCAATCTGCTATTGCCGCCACACAAAGTTGCGATCAACTCCGTCCCTTCGCCGGACTACGTTGGCTCATTTCATCATTTCGATTAACTTTAATTGTAATAACAATAATGGAAAGTAATTGATAGATTTCACTGTCAGTCAGAATTGTTTACGAAATGATAATATTTGTTATGTTATGGAGTAATGTTTATATTACTTCATTATAATGTTTTGAGTTTCTATTTTGGACCAGTTTCTGTATATTTATTTTTTCTTTTCCTATGGGATTATGTATACATTATATTAACAATGTCGATTAAGTTATGATCTACACAACGTGCGGCTGATCATAATAGTACTGGTAGATGATGTAGTTCTAGGCAAGCATAATGGGTTCATTGTAGCAAGCTATTCTTCGTGGCGCATGAGCCTGCCGATTCGTAGCGCTCTACTGCGCGTGCACGTAATCTGCAAATGTTGACAGTAGACACACCGATTCCATAGAAAAGTATAGTGTACAACTCGCATGCAATGCACATTGTTTACTTGTATGTTTACTCGCCTTCAACTCGTGCCATTACTTGCCATACTCGTAAACATTATATGGCATTACATGCTCGTTGTACAATATAATATTACTATTATCAGCAAACTACAAGTACAAGTATCATCATTGATTATAATTTAATTGATGGAGTTTACTGTCGCTGCTTGATAAAACATGATTTTAATATTATTTTGCACAAACACAAAAAAAGAGTTTGAAAAATGTTTTATGAGAACGTTGTATTAAACACGTATAATGTACATTTCACCTTTCGGCATCTTCAGGTACTGTATCGTCCACTGAAGTTACAATTTTTTTTATACTATTACGCGGGTAAGTAGGGTGTTCACCATGAATTCGATTTGGTCATTTAGTAGCATAAGTTTCAATTTAAAATATCGAAATTGAAATTTCCATGATCCCCATATAAAATATATTACGTCAAAATAAAATGCTAATAACTTTTTTTATCTAAAATATTGACCAGGTTATTTTTATCACTTGTAACTTACAATTTAATGACGAATCAGATTTTATATTAATACCCAAGCTACAACTTGTTTTGTGTTAATAATTGACTTTTAAACCTTTGAGCTAGAGAAACTTATTTCATTGCGCTAATGTTACACCTAGGATTACTTTCAAACCTAATTATATTAAAATCATCTTTCACGTAATTTAAGATTACTCATATATTTATATGCAACAATCGCAATTGATATTTTAATGATCCCAATGTTAAATATATTGCGGCCAGTCCAAAATGTACTAAATTTTTTTGTCTGAAGTATTGACCAGGTGTAATTTTTTACAGAAATCGTATAATTTCATGACGAATCCAAATTTGTATTAATATCTAAGCTACCTCTTGTATTCGTATTTCTTAATTAACTTTAAACAGTTGTCCTAAAAGATATATCGATATTTGTCGAAATCGATATTTCACGTTTTTTGATATATCGATATCGAAATATAGTCTTGGAAATATCGATATTACCAATATCGATCAAATCTAAATTCACCAGGAGCGCCTTCTGTATATGGTTTTCAGGACTAATTAAAGTTACAATCTACAGTAATCATTAATTCACATGGTATCTCAGACTCATACACCGAGTACAGCAGTATTCATAACCTGAATCCGTGGCCCTAAAAAGAAACATTGCCAGATTTTTTTACTTCTCATAATACTTCTTAGATGGCGGTTACGTCAACTATATTAAAAATTTCGATATCGATATATGGATATTATGGAAAATGAAATTATCGATAAATATCCAAATTTTAAATATCGATATTTATGAAAATCGATATTTTTTTTACATGTCTAGTATTTATGTATTTATTTTGTTGTGCCAACATCACGCCGGTGTTGAAAGGTAGTTGGTCGCGAATTCACAAACTCAAACCTCATGTAATATTCGACGCCATCTCTTCCAGAAAAGAGCCAATGTCTACAACGGTGGCTATTTGATATATTATAGTGTATTGTGTACGCTTGCGTTTTATAAAATGATTTATTTGTAGCGGAATGATGAACGACGGCGCGCGGATTCAATTAGAAAAAACATCGAACGCGTTCGCGTGGAAGGAGTGGACATATGTACAGCAACGCAAGGCTGGGTTGATGTGACCGCGATGCGGAAATGGGAAATGAAGAGGAAAAACGGCAACAAAAAGATGGTCGAGGGTGGACAATAGCCGGCGTCTGCAGCCGCAGCAGTAAATCATTAAGGTAGGACGCGTGCGCCACAATTAATTATTCTCTCGTGTATTCGACTACAAGTGTGCGTCGTGCGTGCCGAGATGTTTTGTGCCGTCCTGTTTATTTTTATCACGGTTTCGCGCTTCTTTCAACAATGTTCTTATCGGACAAATAATGGACTTGGTTCTCTCGTCACATAACCCATCGCAAAATCAAAATTTATTACTAATTTGGGCCAGTCACTCTTGGTTTTTACCTTAGTTCTTCCTCACATGTATTCAGGATAATAGAACTTAGACAGTGATGTGAGAGAGGTGGAAGGAAATACACCATTATTTACACAATGTGATAAAAACGTTGAGTAATTTTCGTGGACAAAAAAACGTGGACATGTAAAAACGTTCATGTAAAAATATTTTTTCTGTAAACAAAACACGTTAAAAGAACACGATAGACATTATAAAATGTCCTTAATGGAGTGTCTTTCTGTCAACGGAAGTTGTTGCTCCAATCGGAAATAAACAAGTCATTCCAATACTTGTCTAGGAATAATATCATTTTTTGAATTCCCAATGTCCTGAATTTAGCGGTGACACTCGCGTGCTTCACTCACATCACATCAGGACTGTCGAATGCACTCGCCTTTGTAGGCTCAACGCACTTCCTGTGCGTTTTCTCCCTGCTATTATTATGCGCTGGCATGTGTGACTCGAGTGCGTCACTTTTCGCATTCACGCTCGAGATCCGCACTTAAATTAACAGGAAAATGCATCAAACGCTCGGTGTGCTTGGATGCATTTTGGTGGTCCCCACAGAAACCCACGGTAGTGGAACCGCAGACCACCACGCCACGCATGTGTCAGTTTCATCCACATTCGCATATTCTTATGATTTTCAATTGACTTTAAGTGCAGAAGTCACTTAAAAAGCAGCCACAGCAAGTGTACCGGCTTTTTGCGTTCGTTGTCGACACGGCTATCGTCGCCGCCCCTCGTATCGTTGCACGTGAAAGCAGCGCAAACAAAATTCGAAGTGGAAACAGGAAAAATACGCAAATAATGAAAAGAAAACACATAAATCACATCCGCGTCGCCAGTGCAGCCGCAAGCACAGCCGCCGCCGTTCGTTACACAAAAACATATTTGTTAATCAACTTGCCGGCGGGGTAGTGTCGGAGCACTTAGCTTTCCGCCGAAGCGAGTTAAACAAGTTTTTAATTAACTCGAACACGAGTGACTCGAAACAGCTCGACGACCGAGTATGAGCAATAAATGTACGAGTACGGTGTTAATAGGACTGGCAAAAGACGCGTAGCGGCGGCGCGGTTACGTACGAATGTCTAAACCCTTAAAAACTTTCGCCACCGCGTTGGCAAGACGCGCAGTTCGCACTCGCGTAACCGCACAAACTTTACGACGCCCTCAAGGTGCTATGAGTCGAGATTCCGGACTGCAATCATCCAACGTATCAAAATCACATTATGTGCGGCAAAAGTTGATAAGGAATTTCTCCTGTCTTTGCAAGTACGATGATATCTGCTGATACTAAGATGAGCCACATAAACAGAACTTGTACTGATTTGAATTAACTTCTAAGTTGTTTTGCATAGCCGAGTTTATTTTCTGCGCGATCTTTCCTGAAAAGGGCGATGAACCTCATTTAAACACTTAAAAATTCGAATATAACTGGGGACCATAAGGTTCGACATAAAGAAAAAGGATCATGGAGTCACCTTAAGCCAGTATGCAAGTCCTCGAAGGAAATCAGTCGATGATAACTATGGGTACATAATAGCATATTCCAAACTATTCCTGCTAACGCTCCCACAGGCAGATACCCTTCATGCAATGCAAGAAGAAATAACCTGAGGAGCCTGTCGATGACTAAATATGGGACAATGCATGTTTACACTTCTGTGGATTTCCTTCAGACAAGCTGCTGGAGTTGTCAGTACTCATGACGAGGCAATGAAGGATCCTAAATCGCCGGCATAGGTGAGGCATCATCACAGACAATCTGAGGGAGTTGTCGATACTCACTACCCGACAATTCATAATTCAGAAGAAATCCCTGCACCGGTGTATAATCATCACAGACACCCGTTGGAAACTTTGGCGACTATTCAGGATCAAAAAAGACCTGTACAGATATGGCATGGCCAGAAACAATCGGTGGCACTAAGTCAGTATGCAGGCACTTGACGGAAATTAGTAGGATCATTTTTCAAGCCCAGTCTAACTGGAATTATGCGTGAGAAGCTAAAAAATGGCATATCCCAAACTGTTTATTTCTGCTGAAGCCACAACTGGAGCATATATTCCGATTTAAGCAAAAATAACCTGTGGGACCTGTCGATGATTAGGATGGGACATTGCAGGATCAAGGAACACCTGCACTGACGTGTCACCACAGAAAATATATGAAAGTTGTCAGTGCTCATTACGGTATATTGAAGGAACATGAAACTTCTGCACAGATGTGTAATCATTACAGTCAACCAGTAGGAACTCTCAGTATGCTTTACGCGACTCAGTATGCTTATTACGCATTAACAATGACCTGTGTTCAGGTCATGGATAATCCAGGGACCAAATTTAGTACCCAACCTGTATTATGTAAAATCTACTTTGTATAAAGATACCTTATGCCAACACTTCCTTTTACTTGTATACAAACTTATTAAATTTAATGGGGAATATTTAAAACCAAATTTATCATTTTAAATCCGACTGACTCGAAATTTAATCCGTCTGTGTTTTGGGGGTGGCAGCGTTGTTGGAGGTGACTTTCAATTCCGAGTTTACCGGATTCGGTGTTTTAACTCGATTTTCATGTGTATTATCGCGCCTGCATGGCTGCTGGAAAATTACAAAAGCAACAATAAGCCACACGGGCCCTGCTTCCCAAAACCCACCGCATAGCAGGGTGTCCTGGAACGCCACCGCCCGCTGAACCCCCCGGCAACCGTGACAATAAGAACAATAAGCCGCTGAAGTGCATAATGCCGAATCGTTTTTGTTGCGCCGTGCTAGTGATGCGTGTAACAAGTATCCTCAACTGCGCCTGGAGAGATTTGGCGGCTGCCAGCACGTTTTAATTCCGCCGCCGCCCCCGAAAATGTTGCCATAATACCGCGTAATAAAGCGACGCAGTGTGCAGCAGCGGGATCGGCTGCCGCCCAAATCATGCCGGACACAGACGTTCGCCGACTTGAGTCGCTCGATCTCAGCCTCCCACCCCCGGCGCCTCCACCCAGCAAACAAACAGACAATGGCAACGCGAAGTCGCAGTGTGTACATTCAATGGGATCGCGCTGGCACGTCACATAATGGCTCGACTGAATGCGAAGATTAATTATACGCTTTATTCGCGCATTATTTTCGGCAAGTTTATTCAAATCTTGAGCGGCGTGGCGGCAATCTTGCCGCCAACATCCGCATCCGGTGAGATTGAGTGCGTGTGTCTGACTTCGAGCTTCAACTTCAACAATCCCGTCAGACTCCTTCAAAAGTAACACGAATAAAAGATGATCTCTGGAAATTTATTTGATTCTTTTTTGGCACGCGAGAAAAAATGAATCTTTCTTAAGAGCCATCGACTGGGAATCGGCCGAATGCAATCTCGTAAATATTCGCGTGCATGCCACTGAATTCGGTCGGGTATGCATAAATATGGTGGAGAGACACGGCATAGGAAATCAATTTTACGTTTCACCGGTTCGTTAAAAGTTCTAAATTCTTCCGGACTTTTTTGTCTTTTCTTTCAGAACCCATATATTTTGTTAGTCGGGAAAACATCACTTTCCTTTCAAGTTGTTTGCTACTTGTTTGTTTTTCTTGTGTGTATTTTTAATCGCAAAGTTTTACTGTGCAACTTTGTCCCAAAGATTTGATTCCATTATCAATTTTAGGTACCTGCATCTTCCAACCGATATTTTTTATGTATGGAAGTTGAACTTTCCACTCCTACAAACTTTTTTTTATTTGATTAGTAACATATATATTAAATATATGTTATTATGATTATTTAAAGAGGATTATTTAAGGAATGTAAGGAATTTAGGGAATGTTAAGAACGTCACCAACAGATTGCGCTAACGCCATTACTGAGGGGCAGGTGCAGCTCAGGATCTGTTGGGTAGGCCCAACGGAAGCATAACACCGTGCCTCGGCCTCTTGCCCGTGAACTGTCGAGCCGTCCAGACGCATTGCAAACAACCATCCTTGATATCTTATACATATTGTAAATTGTTCAACTCGTCGTAATATCTAACAGAAAGATACATAGGATTTACTTTGTTTTGAGTTATTTCGATATATGCATCTTTTCATTTAGTTACTCCAATATGTCCTCACAGTTTTTCTAAACTTAATCAGTCTGTGGTGATGCTCCACAGACATGTCTATTTTGGTATACCTATGTAATGTTTCTTCAACCTTTAATGTCCTTAGAGTCAACCATCGTCTATT
Organism: Weissflogia rhopalogaster; assembly: GCA_019419845.2. NCBI lineage: Eukaryota > Metazoa > Arthropoda > Insecta > Coleoptera > Staphylinidae > Weissflogia > Weissflogia rhopalogaster. The sequence continues at coordinate 612 of WSZQ02088619.1, read as the reverse complement.
CTTTATGTTATTAGGAAAGGAACTAATCAAATTTTTCTTCTGAAAATAGTGCTGAAGTTTCAGCTATAACTAAATTTTAAATTATTTCTGAATAACTCAAGGCACGAACTTTCGACATTTTCTCAAGTTAAGATGATATACTTAGGTATAAATTAGGTTATATGTGCTGCTGCTAACTCTTATATGTACTACTATATGTTATATGTACTTTGCCTCTCCTGTTCTTCCACTTCCCTTCCTTTTCTCCGCACGAGTTCTTCCACAGAGCCCCTCTCCGTCCATATAACCCGGATCACCACATCGGAAAGCCCCACCGCTTCGTATGCCCTCCTTCTCCGAACCGCCCACATACTAGGCCCTCTGCTCACGCACCACTGACACACATTTTTCACAGGCCTTTCATTCCCCATTCACACCAATTTCTCTTCATACCTCGCCACTCTCGCAAATGCCTCCCATTTGGTACTGACCCTCCCCGATTCCTGCAGAACCACATACTCCGGAGTTGACCGCACTAACCCCATCAGGTCTTTCAGAAACCAGGTCTGCTCGCGTTCCGATACATCCCATTCATCCATCCCCCATACTTCCACTCCATACATTATGATAGAC
>WSZQ02088587.1:0-14432 GCA_019419845.2 Weissflogia rhopalogaster | reverse complement strand
CCGATGCAAATTGTTGTAGATGTTAAAGAGAGAAGTAGATGTTTCGGGAGTAAAAATGTGACTAACTTTATTAAACAGAATCCTTAAAACGAAAGTTCATCTTGATCTCGCCTCCGCCCGCGACTTTGAGCGGGAGAAGGCAATCCATCCCTTTTCGAGCGCCTACCAGCAATAGTGGCACGCCGCCAGCGTCCCTTTCACAGGGTCGCATAGAAATCTTCCTATTTTGCCCACCCACGCAGCGACGAACATCATGTCGCTGGAGCGCATATCACTGGCGCCAGGCAGACGTCTACACAACTTATCACTACAAAGTCTAATACTACATCAGCCTTCCGCCTGGTAATCATCACTCGTCGATCGCGTAAATGGACTCTTTGGAAAAATCCCAAAACCTGGACAATCTCCAGCCGCATAAGTATTTTACTTAAGAAAAAACGTGGCGCCTCGCATAAGTGCAGCCACATTACTTATAAAATCTATGATATAAACCGTACACATAAACTAAGAACGATTACAAAAAATAACTCATAAAGAAGAAGACAAAAAAGCTTTGACACCGTTCTCAACAGACGTTTTACCATTGCAATTCATAACGCAACAAGTAACACCTCGATTTAAAGTACGCGTTACATATCTACTTTATCCGGAGTAGCTCTTCTTACTGATATATTGATGTACATTGTCTTTGTGTTTATCTAGTAGAGGTCGGCGCTAGTACAGTTCGGCGCCCGCCTAAAAGGCCTCCTCCCCTTCGTTTGTTTCTAGGTATAAGCATGATGTCCGTATATGGGACCTGAAACGATTGAATGTTAGAAAAACTGTAGCGAACCATGAATAGGGAGAAACTGTCCATCGCGCTCTGTTTCGCTACAACCCGGCATTGTACAATGCGTCCCATCGTCTCAGCCCCGCCATTCTCGCATAAAAGTTGAATGATGCATTTGGTGTGAGAATCATCTGTCCGCGATTCGGCTACCATGTGCTTCCTTGTCTGTCCAATGAATTTAAAAGGATATGTTTTGATTTGCAACTTTAGCCAGACCATGTTCCTTCTTCTTCTTGTCAGAAGTCATTAAGTCTTTTTGTGACGAAATTGTCATGTCGGATTTTCATGTTTTTCTTGTCAAGTTGAATGCCTGCTATCTTTCCATCTTATTACAAGCCTGCTTTGTGTTTGTTCTTCCGTCTATGGCTATTTTACGACACCTGTGTACGTCCACGAATCAACCGTACAACGACCTAGCAGTGTGAAGCCAGCTTTTACTCGGAGGCTTCTAATTTCGACCCAACTAGTCCTTGGCTTCGTTTCTGCTCTATCAGTAGGATCGGTCTCCCTCATGCTCTGTTTACGCGGGTCTTCCATTCCACTGACATTATTTTGTTCTTCCAGATCGACCAGCTCAACGCACCTCGTATCCATACTGCCTTGCTACTTGACCCCGATGACTCAATCTCTGAGATCTATGTACGAGAATATTCTTACTTCTAGGTAATCGAAGTTTGACACCTGTTCAATTATTTCATCCTGGACAACGACTTTGCACCTTGCTGGATATTTAGATCTACGGCTTTGGTTTTCTTCGTTACTACCTTCATATTTACCATGTTATAAGCTTCCTTAAAGTTATTCAAACGGCGTTGCATACTATTTCAATGTTTCTGATGTTACGTCAAGCCGATAAATAAGCGCAAACGTATTTTAAACGCATACGTTTGTTAATTTAAAAATGTCCGTTTTGTGATCCAATTTCTCGGTTTTTTTATAAATATCAGTGAAAACTAGTGGGAAATTCCATTCCGTAATATTGATATGTACTTATGTGAATGTAGCAATGAAATAATGTATAATGATTGAATTTCCATATTTTCAAATTAACCGACGCAGCAGCGATATATTAAAGAATCGATAAAAATCGATAAATATCGATACGTGGTATCGATACTTATCGATACCGATATTTTTTTTTGACATCCCTAGTGATATCCTCTCAAAATATTGTCACGATCGAGAATTGTGAATAGGGGTTAACTCGCTTTGCTTAGCTTGCGTGACAGCCGGGCAGAAAGACAAGATAGTGCAAAGTATAAGTATTTATTTAAAGACTCACCAAAAGTGTCTGGACATCTCGGCTAGGGTGTTGCACATTCCACAGGAGAAGAAGACTGGCGGCGGCTTGGTACGAACTGCATTTTTCATTCGGCTAAACGCCTTTTTATAGCGCCTTTTTGTTTAGATTAGCACAATTCTAATAAACTATCTGTGGAATTTTATTGTTTGCCACAATACATGTAATGAAATATAAGATGAATGAGATTAAGATAACCAGGAGATCCAGGCGGAGGCGGCTGCTGGGGACGATCGGCTCGTACTGGTCGACGGAGCAGGCAAGTTGATGTGAGCCTCGCTGGTGATGACGGCCGGTAGCGGATTCAGTGGCGGCTGCTGGTGCCGGTGTAGTCGTTGGAGGCGACCGGTGAGAGACTCGGTGTGGACTCTCTGTGACGACTCTGTGACGGCTGCTGGTGTCGGGCTCGCTGTTGGTGGACTTCGATGGCGATTTTCGGTGTCGAGCTGGTTGAGAGACTGCATGACTGAATAACTGTGATGACAAAATGTCGACTATATATAGTAGGTGAAAATGCTGACGTGACCATTTCTTCAGTTTGTCATAGCGGAACACGTGGTCGCGATCTCGCTGCGCCGTGTCAATTTTGCGATGTCAACATTTTCTATGTTTAGTCTCGGCGGATGTTGATTACGTGCTGATTATGGTTTATTGATGTGGATTGTGATTGTGGTTTGTTGATCCTAATATTGTTTGTGCGACAATCGGTTGCCGCCACATATCTATGCTATATCTATCTATGCAGAGTCCAATCTTCCTTCTTTGTCATATCGCAACATTGTAGTCCCTTGTCATATAAATGTCTCGCTCACACTCTATAGATGAACGCAAAAATACTTATGTCAGCAGATAATGAATGAGCGAAGCACTGCCGCTCAGTAATCGCGCCTTGGCAGAGGATGAAGTGACATCGCGACATTGTGAATATGATTCACATATTCGCGACAATATGTCGCATTCAGTGAAGGTCCCACGTGATAACCAATCGTTTTTCTTATCAGGTTTGTCAAGTTATATCTAAACGTCTCAACAACTACAATGTGTATTCATCAGTTTTGTACTGAGTATTAATATTGTTTTCATCATGGTTAATGGTTTTAAGACAATCTTCTGTTATGGTAAATATAATTAAACAATATTTTGAAAACTTTTTTTATTTGTATATTATTAGGTATTTTTAATAACTAGAAAATAATCATTTTAGAATCGACAGCTTTACCTATTTTCATCTTTGCTTTTCTAAAAGTAAGTTTTTAACATCTTAAAATCACTGTGAAGTTAGTAAAATATTTTTTATTAAAGATTAAAAACTAAATAAAAAGATAAAAAAAATATAGAAAAAAATAGAGTGCCTCTTCTCATTTACATATGTTATCCATTTTAGTACAATTTAGTACAAATTTTCCGATGCCTATTTTTTAAATTTTTTGTTTATGTAATTTGTCGTCTTGTTCAACCATAGGTAATAATGATCAAACAGTTTTAAAGCAAATAAAAATATGTGTTTCATCACTACCGTTTGCTAGAAAAAATCATAAGATAGCCAGTTAAATTCTCTATAACTTGGTGTGTCGCACAATATTGCCCAGTTTTGATAAGTATAAGAAATTTAACTCTAAACTTGAACAATGATAAATTTCAAGCGATTTCGGACCCATGTTTTTGTTCATATAAAAGATCTTCTAGATTCCATAATATTATTATTAATAATATTAAATTCTCTATAATTTGGTGTATCAAATAATGTTAGTCAGTTTTAATATGTATAAGAAATTTAACTCTAAACTTGAGCAATGAAAAATTTCAATCGTTTTCTGACTCATCTTTTTATCTCGAATAAAAATCTTATAAAATCCTTAAAGTTATTACCACAAATTCTAGTATAAAACCATGATATAGCCAGTTAAATTTCCTATAAATTCCTGGACAAATAGTATTGCCCAGTTTTAATAGGTATAAGAAATATAACTCTAAATTTGAACAATGAAAAATTTCAAACTTTTTCAGACTCATGTGTTTTCCCGAACAAAAAAACCCTAATATTATCACCACAACTTCTGGCATAAAACTATAATATACCCAGTTAAATACTCTATAATATGGTGCATCACATAGAGTTGACCAGTTTGAATAAGTATAAGGAAATTAACTCTAAACTTGAACAACGAAAAATGTCAAACGTCTTCAGACCCATGTTTTTTCTGGAATAAAAAATTTTATAAATTGCCCAATATTATCATCACTATATCTGGTATAAAGCCATGAGATAGTCAGTTAAATTATCTATAATATGATGTATCACATCGTATTGGCCAGTTATAATAAGTATATAAAATTTAACTATAAACTTGAATAATCAAAGTTCAAACGTTTTCAGATTTATGTTTTTTTCTCGAATAAAACGTCTTATAAAATCCGTATTTTTATCACTACAAATTCTGGTATAAAACCATAGAATAGACAGTTAAATTTTCTATAATTTGGTGTATCACATTGTATAAATAATAATATTGTATTAGGTCTGTATTTCTGGCCATCGACCTAACTGGTCCTTCCGCCGTTTATATACAATTTTATTGTTTATTGTTTTTCAAGTGCATGATATGTATTGTGATGTTTTTACAATTTTTGGTGTTGTTGCTATTGTGATGTTGTGATGAAGGTGATATTGATGATGATATTATGGTGATGCATCCAGTAGTATAACGCTGATTTTTTCCGTGTTGATGTTGAGTTTATGTACACAGAATGCATTGTACATCATGGTGTGAATTGTGTATGGAATCATAAGATGTAATTCTTGATTAATATGTGAAGAAATTGAATTGTCTTTTTCTTGAATGTGAATTTTGTAGTGTAAATTTTTAGTGTGAATTTAGTGAGAATAAATAAATAAATTAATTCACACTTGTGGGTGCCTTCACCGGGAACTCGAACCCGTCCGACTGTGTGGTAAGCCGAAGCACTACCAACTGTGCTGCCCAGGTGGGCTATCACATTGTATTGGCCAGTTATAATAAATATAAGAAATTTAACTCTAAACTTGAAGAATTAAAAATTTCAAACTATTTCAGACCCATATTTTTTCTCGAATAAAAAGTCTTATAAAATCACTAACATTATCACCATAATTTCTGGTATAAACCATGATATAGCCAGTTAAATTCTCTATTATTTGATATATCACATAGACTTGACCAATTTGAATAAGTGTAAGAAATTTAACTCTAAACTTGAACAATGAAAAATTTCAAACTTTTTCAGAGCCATCTTTTTTCTCGAATAAAAAGTATTATATAATCCCTAATATTATCACGATAATTTCTGGTATAAAATCATTATATAGCCAGTTAAATTCTCTATAATTAGATGTATCACATTATATTGGCCATTTTTGACAAGTATGAGAAAGTTACCTCTAAACTTGAACAGTGAAAAATTTCACACGGTTTCAGTCCCATTTTTTTCTCGAAAAAAAAATCTTATAAAATCTCGAATATATTCACCAAAATTTCTGATATAAACACTAAGATAGCCAGTTAAATTCTCTATAATTTGATGTATTACGTAGTATTGCCAAGTTGTAATATGTATGATAAGAAATTTAACATAAAGCTAGAAATTTTCAATGCATAAGTCTATAAGAGGACATATACACTCCATTATCTCCAAAACTAGTAGGGATTCCGTAAAGACGTTCCAACAAAAAATATTGCAAATTCAGGAAGGAATATGCTGAACTCAAGAAATTCATGATATATTCGGTACGTAAGGAGAAAAGGTTAAATATAGAGATATTGCATTGAGTTTGGTATCAATAGAAATAGCTCATTAACGTGCTATTTATGCCATCATTAAAAAAATCGCTAAAAAATTTCAAAATTTTATACTAACTTCACAACGGTAATTTTAAAATATATAAAAAACCAAAATAATATATTACTGCCCGTAGTTACTAATTCCAGTGAAAGATGACACAAATATTATAGTAAAATTCCACATTCATCTCCTATGGATTCTACTAACGTTGATAACACTACCAATGGTAGTAGTACTCATGTTATTATTCGCTTCTTATTTTGAATTGGTATCAATCCTTGCAAAACATCGTTTTGGCCAAAATTATTATGATAACATTGCTGGAGCTGATGCAATGTGGACAGTCAACACTCCCGAATGCCAAAATATAATACATGTATTACATTTGTTGAAAAATGAACCAAAAACACCTGAAAAGTTGATGGATATGTTCAGTGACCGAAAATTACTGGACGCACTCTACAAAAATCATCCAAAACTGTCGTGTTTGAGGAAATTTCTACTGGGTTATACGTTTTTCGTGAAAATTAACGTCGACTGCAGTCGTATAATTCGTTATTTAGACGATTATGATACTTTCGAGGAGTTTCAAAGGGTTGTTAATGAAGTGACAGGAAGTGATTTGCCTTATAATGGTGAATTTATGTGGGAAATTCTAATAGGAAAGAAAGCAATTAAGATTTGCAATGGGGAATTTCAAGAAGAATGCCCTGGAAAACTCCATGGAAAACCCCAAGGAAAGCCGCATGAAAAACCTCATGACAAACTTCATGGAAACCTCCATGAAAAACCCCATGAAAATGAATTAAAACCCCAATATCCTATGATTGTTCGTTTCCATCATTCTACAGCTGATGGTATTCGATTAACATCGTTATTATTAACAACATTTGCAAAAAATGGTATTGAAATATTCCAAGATCAATGTAGCAGATACAATCAAATATTTGCAAGCCAACAATCATCTGCAAAATATGTTAATAACTCTGGCAGTTTTGGAAAACATATATATAAAAAATTTCAAACAATCAAAGATGTTTATTGTCATTTCAATATGATTTATAATCAAGAAAAATCAAATATTCTTCATCGAAGATTAACAGGAAAGAAGATAGTTACCTACAGTTATGAGAAAATCGGCGATAATTTGCTACAAAAAATTAGATACACTAAAAACGCTTTAAATGTATCCTTCTCTGATATTGTAAGCTATGGGATAGTATCATCACTTTCGGAACATTTTATAAAATTTGATAAAAATGCTGACAAAGCCAAGAGAATTGTCTCGCAAACAACATGTTTTGTTATGGATGGAAATTTAGAAGATATTTTGAGAATTAACGAACATGGGGAACCTGTTACGAGTTTAGGTAATACCTTTACAATCAGCACTTTGGAGATACCTGTTTGTACCAAGTCTCAAGATGATCCTATGTTAATTATGAAGGAAATTAATGATACTGCGCAACATGCTAGGAAAAGTATAGATCTTCAGGTAAATACATTTTTTGGCTGCTTATTTGCTTCTTTTATGTTACGATGGGATATATTTTACATGTTATGTTTAATGTTTCGTGTTATGCTATGTATTATGTTATGTTTTATTTTAAGTTTTATTTTATGTGTGTTATGTTTAATGTTATGATTCGTTTTATGTTATGTTTATGTTACGTTTTGTTTAATGTTAGGTTTTACGCTAGGTTGATTGTTATGTTTTATGTTATGCTATGTTCTGTGTTATGTTACATGTTATGTTTTATTGTATGTTACGTTTTATGTTAGGTTTAATGTTATATTTTATGTTAGGTTTTATATTAGGTTTTATGTTATGTTTTATGGTATGATATGTTTTATGTTATGTTATATTTTATGTTGTATGTTATTTTTTATGGTATGATACAATTTAGATTGTTTTATGGTATGAGATGTTTCATGATATCTTATATGTTATGTTGTATTTAATGTTTCATGTTATGTTGTATGTTATGTTTTATGGTATGATACGTTTTATGTTAGGTTTTACATTAGGTTTTATGGTATGTTATGTTATATTCTATGTTTTATTTTGTTTTATGTTATGTTGTATATTATGTTTTCTAATATGATACGTTTTATATTATGTTTAATTTCACGTTTTGTTTAATGTTAGGTTTTACATTATGTTTATTGTTACGTTTTATGGTATGTTATGTTTTATGTTATGTTGTATGTTATGTTTAATAGTATACGTTATATGTTGTGGTATGTTATGTTTCAGGTTATGTTATATGTTATAGTATTTATGTTATGTTTCATATTATGTTTTATGGTATTATATGTTTTATTTTATGTTTAATGTTATGTTTTATGTTAGGTTTTACATTAGGTTTTGTGTTACGTTTTAAGGTTTGTAATGTTTTATGTTCTGTTATATGTATTATTTCATGTAATGTTGTATGTTACGTTTTATGGTACGATACGTTTTATCTTATGTGTAATGTTAAGTTTTATGTTATGTCTTATGATATGCTATGTTTTATGTTATGTTATATATTATGCCTAACTTTATGATTTATGTTATGTTTTATGGTAAATGTTTAATGTTATGTTTAATGTTAAATTTTACTTAGGTTTTATGTTGTTTTATTTTTGGTTTTCGTATGTTTTATATTAGGCTTAATGTTGGGTTTTAAGTTATGTTTAAAGTTTTGATTTATGTTAGATTTTATACTATGTTTTATGTTATGTTTAGTGTTTATGTTTTATGTTATATTGTACGTTATTTTTATGTTATGTTTTATGTTTGGTTTTATGTCAGTTTATATGTTAGGATACATTATAGGTTTTATGTTGTAATGTTATGTTAGGTTATGTTGTGTTATATTATTCCTTACTTTCTCTCCGATTTTATTTATAACCTTCTTGTTTTTTTTTGTTTTCAGGTTGTATACTGGTTATTCAAAGTCTTTGCAACAATTGTACCCAGTTTTTTCGTAACATTAACATCAACTTTCTTTGATAGCACACTATCTATCAGTAATGTGCCTGGAATTAAAAAGATATCCCTACTAAACGATTGTATTGTGGAAGACATTGTGATATGGACTTGCAATTTTCAAAGAACCGGCGTTACACTTACGTTTTTCACGTATGACGATTGTCTACGAGTGACTGCCCATGTGGATCGAGGTCTTATCGATAATGTGGATGATGTGCAGGCATTAAGCGATGGTGTTTTAAGAAATATTAAAATATTGTATGAAAAATATTGTCGTTCAAAGATATAGTATTGTTTAATCGCAATTTAAAATGTAATATTAACAAAACAATTTTTGTCACTTGTGTGAATTTGTATGATTTCAAAAAATATTTAAGAATTAATACACTATTGAGATTTTGGTCTTATTTTATAATAATAGTATATAGTGATACAGGGTGTCGCCGCCAGTGGTCCCGCCCCATAAAATTTGCGGCATAAATATTTCCAATTGAGCTAGAAAGTTGAAATTTTCAGAGTTTATTTATAGTGCTATGCCTGATTGATATGTCAAGTTTCATAATATTAGTTCATCAGGAAGGTTCCTCTTAGGTCATTGTTAATTTTTATTCGGCTTCATTGGTACCTTCTAATGGTCTGAGCATGGTGAAAATTCGCTTAATTATCAGCCTAATTCTCCTGAATCATGTGTGATCCTTCTGTCTAAAATATATTTCTGCAGACTATGCTAATCATGAGTTTTTTGTATTTAATGCTATTTCTTTGTTTCCTTTTCGCATATCCTCCAAATAAATTATCATCAGAACTATGATAGATGCGCCTCTTCAAACTTGTGTTTTCTTAGTTGTTTGATGTCTATCTTCTATCACATACTTTCGGCAGAGTGGAACCTTTTTTCACTTTTTCATTAATACTACATCATTGAGGAACTCTTCTATTTTATTCATGTATAGCGAAAATCGCAGGAGCCTCTTCCAAGTTTTCTAGAGTGCTAGATGATGTTTGCCGAAATGTTTGGTAAGTTTAAGCATGGATTTTGGCTTCATTGGTCACGTTATGTTTTATGTTATGCTATGTTTTGTGTTATGTTTTATATTATGTTTTATTCTATGTTACGTTTTATGTTATGTTTAATATTATATTTGTGTTAGGTTTTACATTAGGTTTTATGTTATGTTTTATGGTCTGATATATTTTATGTTATGTTATATTTTATGTTGTATGTTATTTTTAATGGTATGATACATTTTATGTTAGGTTTTATGGCATGATATGTTTCATGATATCTTATATGTTATATTGTATTTAATGTCTCATGTTATGTTGTATGTTATGTTTTATGGTATGATAAGTTTTATGTTATGTTTAATGTTAGGTTTTACATTAGGTTTAATGGTATGTTATGTTATGTTATATGCTATGTTTTATTTTGTTTTATGTTATGTTGTATATTATGTTTTCTAATATGATACGTTTTATGTTATGTTTAATTTTACGTTTTGTTTAATGTTAGGTTTTACATTATGTTTATTGTTATGTTTTATGGTATGCTATGTTTTATGTTATGTTATATGTTATGTTGTATGTTATGTTTAATAGTATACGTTATATGTTATGGTATGTTATGTTTCAGGTTATGTTTAATAGTAGGTTATGTTATATGTTATAGTATTTATGTTTGCCGAAATGTTTGGTAAGTTTAAGCATGGATTTTGGCTTGATTGGTCACGCTTTTTTGTTAATGGATTATGTCAAATTATGCTCCACCTCTTTAAAAACATATATGGGCATAAAACGATATATAAATCCACAGTGTTTCGACAATATTCTTTAAATTCAATCAACAATCAATGTCGCACCCTGAATTATCTTCTTTTAAGATTGTGGAACACATTCCGATGAGGATCTCATCAATTTCCGGATTCTTTGTTGCCATGGCTTGATCTGATGTGAGAAGAATCTACGCGCCTTATTTTCATCTGGTATTCCTAGATAGGTATTCACTGGTTTGGTATATTGACTCTCAACGTCATTAATTTTCATTGCACATCAACTGTCTGCTTTTCATTGTCATTAGTGGAGTGAGTTTTTTATCGTGAAAACTTTAAATATCTGGAGAAATATAACCTCTACGAAAAAATTGTACGTAATGAAAAAGTAACCATTACATGGGGCAAATATGATCGTGGTATACTCAGCCCCTCCAACCCCACCTCCAGTGCGTGGGATGGGGCTAAATTTTAAATGGGTACCCCTAGTTTCTAATGCAGATTAGAATTGTACGACTAAAAGAAAGTAAGATTTGTTCGAAACATTTTTTCCGTAGTCGCTTTTGTAAGCGATATAAATCAATTTTATGAATTTATTATCCAGCGTAAAAATCGCGCCATTTTTTTTCTGGCGTAGAACAATTTATTATTATAGTTATACCTAGTAATGATTACAGTAAATGTTTTAAATGATACTCGTCGATGTCGATGTATGTACAACTAACCCACGATATACGCGGTCTTTAACAAACACGTTTTTGATTATCGCGATCAAATGTTCTGATCTCACCGCAACCGCGATATTCAAAACCGTGTCTTTTGAGACCGCGTTAATCGAGGGTTACTTGCATGTGCACTGAAATCGACGGGCATCATTTTGAGCATTTACTGCATTCATTAGCAGGCATATCTGTAACCAAAAACTGTGTACGAAGACGAGAAAATAATTTCGCCCCATTTTTACATTGTAAAAACAATAACTGGGACACTGCACTGGGAGTATGGGATACTTGTGTGAAGGCAATTGATGTATGGTGTTGAAGTATGGGGCATGCGAGAATGGGAGATTATTGAGAAAGAACAGACTTGGTTTCTCAAAGACCTTCTGAAGCTGTAAATATGCACACCAAGTTAAATAGCGCTGCAGGAAACAGGGAGACGGTCAATGAGATGGGAGAGTATCTAGAGAGTTGCAAGAATGTGTGAATAGAATGGGTAATGAGAGAATGGTTAAATATGTCTGGGAATTATGTGCAAGGAGGTCGGCGACTGCTTGGGCTAGTGGTAGGGAAAAGGCGTATGAAGCGTTAGGATTATCAGAGGTGGCGGTGGGTAGGTTGCTGATACGGAATGAGTTAAGCTTGAAAGTCGGAACGATAGGAGGGGAGGTGGAGGAGCAGGAGCGGCAAAGTACAGTTAGCAGCAGCACATTTAACCCGACATTTCAGAAGGTCCAGTTGATCGGGCGAAGACCATGGTACTTCGGTGCCAAGAACATGTCTCGGATGGAGAGAGTGATTCTGGCAAGGACGAGATGTAGGTTGGAGGAGAGAGGCTGTAAGGAATGGATGAGACCCGAGTACACCCGGAGTGTGCTATGTGGGAAGGGCTTGAATACCTGGGAACACCTGTCAGGGGAGTGTAGTGAGGTGAAGGTGGAATGGACTTTGAAGGAGGGCAGGGGAGGAAAATGAATGGGTATTTATAAAATCATAGTCTTCCAAATATTACGGTGGAAGCGTTTGCCACAGCCGTCCAGGGGTTTGGGATCAGGACTAAGTGGACTATTTTCAATCGCTGTGGAAATACTTGTTCCTTTAGATAAGCTGTGAAAACGTTGACAACTTTTCGACTGCTTTCATCATTTCATCGTCGTTTACCCTCTTTTACCTCTCTTTTTATGAGTTCTTAGTTTGCCCCACTGGAAATAACGCTGTGAGCGGTCATCGCCGTGTCAGTGTGTTACATAATGGTCTTGAATATCTGACCAAAAGAGTGAGTACGAATTTCCCGACTACTCCTTCCATGTGTTGTTTTTGTTCCTATTTCTTTCTTTCTTTACACTTTCCCAGCAGGGCTGCAGTGAGATGTGAGCTAGCTTCTCCCATAGCATTGCTTCGAGTTATTTTGCGACTTGCCAATAGAGCCTCCTTTCGTTAATTTGCCACATCGCTCTTTCACCAATAAGCAGAATTTCATGTTGACGTATCTTAGCGCGTATGTCTAACGAGTCCATCACTATTTAACAAACAGATTTAGGTACCTATGTCTTCTGCCTGCCCTGCATTAATGCTGGCACGGCTCGAGGGTTTAGCATTGTTTTGCGGATTACTTTGATGAAGAGATGGGGTTCACTCACTTGGCTTAAGCTACCGTGACTGACCGAGATAATAGAGAATTGTACTAGCCATATGATGGTTGGTCGACATGACGCCGACGTACGAAGACGTTTGCCTCGGATGATGATGGGCTTCTGCTGCTTGGTGGACTCTAGGCTGACCGCTGCTGGGCTGCTAGACTGCTACGCTGCTATGTGGACCCCGGCGGTTTCAGAGAAACTAAGTGTTTTGTTTCACAAGTCGATTTATTCGATAACGGTGGTTACACTTCGGATGACGCGTACAGTATACCCTCGGAGAGTGTGTCCTAGCACTCACCGGGTTCAATCTTATATACTACGAATTCCTCCCCTGAAGCTTGGGAGTATACGGGCGTTTTCCCGGCATGAGGTAACTGAGTAAGACTGACGTGCGCACGTTATGCGTTGGCATCTTGCGGCTTCGAAGTTATTCATCATGGTGGGGACAGTCCGTCTCCTTGAAATGTTTACTCAGCCCTAGTCGCCTCCTTGAAGGTTAGCGTGAATGTTTTCCTACGTGCTTTACCACATTTTGACGCATCCTGTAGAGGTCTAACGAATGCGTTTCTTATAAATCTTGACATGTATCAGCTTTTAGAAAAGTATTCCAAATTTGTATTAGGTGATCCGTGTGGTCACAGCTGTGAATTTATATCTGCGACAATGACATTCGTCAAATGCTTTGAGAAAGCGTTCTTTAGTTGGTTTTATTAGGTCTAATTTATATCGTTTTATAAGTTTACCATGCGGTGGTGGGCACCCATAGTTGATCTCGAACAGGATATAATTGAAATCGTTCTTCCAATAGGTCTTTCCATTACCTCACTATTTCTGTTGTCAGTTTGCTCTCCTCTAATAAATATTGAAGTGGCTTCGCAATCTAATCTAATGAGAACCTTTATTGGCATTTTCCCTTCACAATATTGCCTTCTCTGCAGCCCCAAAAACGTAAACATTAGAATAACAATAAATATGTACAAACTTATAGAACTAAAGCAAAATATAAACTTTAACACTGCTTTAGCGTCTCTTTCCTCCTCCTTCTCGCTTCAATCAACATTCCGAATTATTACTTGCAAAAGGTACGTCAGAGACCATTCCTGCTCAAGATGAGCGGATCAAGATTATGAGGATCTTCATCGGTGCGCTGTTACTGCCCACAGAGCCGGTAGGGTAATAGAAATGAGGACACTTCACGACCTACTAGAACTACTTACGAAGCTTTATAGTAAACGATGTGGTGAACCCTTCGCCGTTCGATTGCACTTCTCCGAACGGCGGACTTTCTACACTGCACGTGTCTCCCCGCGGTCTTTTTCCGCCGCTGGCTGGTGGCTTGCACAGCCCCGCCGCAGCCAGCGGCTACCTACCCTGTTGCC
>WSZQ02088576.1:0-14439 GCA_019419845.2 Weissflogia rhopalogaster | reverse complement strand
GTGACAAAAATCGTGTTTTCACATCAAAATATCAACATGTTTTACCAACAACCTACAGTCCTCTCCATTAATTACATAGTTCTAGGCAAACCAGTGCGGAAATGAGTTCATAGTGCCAGATAGCTGCGAGTGCTTCTTGCACCGTCGAGCGCATCAAGCCGACTCCATTGTGCATCGCGAGCCTTTGCCCGTACACCAGCCGTTGCCTTTCCGCTTTGCTGACCCTTAATTTTTGACAGCAGACGCAGATCGCAGAAATCAGAATATACTTATTTTCACATATAATAGTCGTAGTCATAAAAGGATAGTGTACAACTCGTAAGGAATGCTCATTTCTCATTCATATACCTTGCAATGTTTCATTCCCATGAGAAATGCGTAGCATTCTTTTCTCGTGTACAATATACTAGTGTGTCGTTGCATAATAGAGTAGCGGTCATAATTGTGCAACTGACAAGCATCATAAGTATAATTTTGGAATAATGCGATACGAATTAAAATAAATCATCTTTAAATTTAATTTGTTATATTAAAGATTTAACAATAAAAATTACATAGACTTCAGTGCACTAGCAGTGCTTTATATTTACAATATGTTGTTTTCTCCTTAAGGTGTACAATTTAAACAACCTTACGCCTAGTAAATCATTTATCATAGAACATGAGTCGATACAAATTGAAATTCACGAATCGTTTCGACAACTATCCCACCCTGGCGTGTATTTTGTCAACTTTCAGTTGCAAGTTTAATGAAGCGATTGATTGACGATGGCGGCAAACGTACGTAAAGCCATATACGAAGGCGACGTCACAGTAGGGAGGCGGCGGCATGACCGGCGGCAACGACAATATACCAAAATTCCTCCTATCCACCCCTTTTCACACAGCCAGCATTTGTAAATAGCCGAACAGAATTTAATACCACCTACCTTGATTAAAATCGTGTTCACTTTTTTTCCAGTTCATGCGAGACTCACAGAGCGAGAAACAAATTCGTCATTACCGTAATTGCATGTATTTGAGCGTAAAATTGGCAGCATTTTGAGGGTAATCGAGAATTTAATGAAATATTTTAGACCTAATTGGTTATGCGATTCATTAAAGTGTAATTATTTTGAAGTCCGTTTTTAGATTATTTTCTTAAATTTCAACAGTTTTACAAGTAAATTTCAAGAGAAGCAATAATTAATGTTGGCGGATGTTTTTCAGGAAAGAATGAAATATGATAGCTTATCCTACGATGGTGTTGGCGCTGACGAAAGAAAACCGAAATCCTTAGTGACTCGGGCGACATGAGGAAGGAAAGCCTTATCCGTTGGGAAATTCAAGTCGGCGTGGAAATTTTTCATATTTGTATCATTCGCCAACAAATTGCAACTCGCATAGAATTCATAAAAATGTAAAATAAGTTCAATTGAATCCTATAAAAACTTTTGATACTTTGTATAATAATATCAAATTTTAAAGTTTTATGAGGTATTGACAGGAGTTTATTAATGTGGTATCTTTTCAGCGAAAGCTTATTGTTTTACATATTAAAAGTATAAGTTATGGGATCTGAATTTCTCCAGTTTTGATTATTTAGATTTTGATTATTTTTCAAAATATCTACCAATCAGTTATTTTTAATAATCGTGCTTGTAGAGGATTTTCATGAAAATTTTATTTCTGAATATTGACCGTTACGCAACACAATTTCACTTACTCGTTCTAAACGCTATCGATGTCAAGATTAAATCAACATGCAACTCAAGAAAAGGATATAATAATTTAATTATCATTTATCAGTGAATTTCACTTGGAGTTTGCATTAATAACACTATCCAAGTTGGAAGAAAGTAGACTATTACATGTAGACTGAAGCTACTGTCATTTTGACTAGTTGGAATTCATTCTCATGGAAGTTTTCGGACTGCGCAATAATACAATGCACCTAATCAAACAGGCAATATCGACACTTTGGCTCCTTATTAGTATGTGCTCGTTTCAAAGAGAATAACGAAGTATTGAAAGTATCAATATTTATCGAGTGAACGCAGTGGGTTCCGATCAGAGGGGTATTAATACAGACGAGAAAGGGGACGTGTACTGATTGTGAGTGGCAACCCTTTGGCGATAGCGCGATCAACGCGCTGGGCCCACTTACAGTCCTTAAACGTCCAGAAACAGATGAACACAGGCAGATAACTACGCGTTGTCTGTGATGCGCGTTAGGGAAGATTAACTGAGGAGAAGTAACTCATTCGGCGTTCGGATAGTAACTAGTTTATTAAAGAGAAAACTTTAACCTTGTAGCCGGTGCGTACCCACTACACACAGGCCTTCACATAGTACCACCACTTTCTTACACTATTCTTACATATTTAAATGGTGAGGCCGAACCCGCCCTGACACTACGTGATTCTTGCAAAGGCACCCTGCCTCACGCTGGCTCTCTCCCTCTCTCTCTCTCTCGGTCGGATGTATCTCCCTCTGGGTACCTCCATGTGTGTGTCTAGGCGCTCAGATATATTCGCCAAGCATATGATACAAACGCACATGAACCACCCGGAGAGGGTGACAAAAAAGCCACGACCACTTAAATAAGGTTCCAGGGTACTTCAATCCCTGGAAATGTCTTGTGCTTATCGCATTCATAAATTTAATGTTTAATGGCCCAGAGATTAGGAAAGTTTGTACATTGGTCTACTTTACAAAACTAATGTATAAACTAACGAAATGTCCTTGTCATTGGCCCAGTGATTGACGCTCATGAGCCATCGGTTCGCAATAGAGTAAAAACCTTTTAGTTTTGGGTCTATTTATGAGAGAACGAAGATGCGTGGAATGAAAGGTTGGTACACACGATAGGAATGTTTAGTTAAGCTTATATTTAACTCATGCAGATGGCATTAAAATCGGTAGGTATCCAATAGTTAGGTATCGATAGTATTGGAACTTATCAATACCTGAAGTATCACATAATTATCACACGAATGTATTGATATTTATATTATCTTATAATTGATACATATACTTATTGTCACCCCTATCCAACGAATTGAATTTAAAAAAGGGTACCTGTTGACCATGTATAGAAATAAGATCGATTAAAGAGATTTTCCGAGTTTTGCACAATTTGCCCAGAATAAAATCCTAAAGTTTCTCCAAAATAGTACTTCTTCTTCTACTCACGTCTTCGTTCAAGTCACCTTCATTTTTTTTTATTTTATTACTTTATAAGTATTACTTTCAACTTTTTAGGTACGATTGCTTTTTCACTATAAATAATTACTTCCGTTTTAATTCCATTTGTGCTATATTTGATTAAGTATTTATTGCGGATGTTCACGAAAGTAGATCAGCTCTACTGACTCCAAATTAAATTTCAAAAAATATGCCAACTAATTGATTTAACAAATCAATCTCTCTGGTTATAATACACTTGGAAATATAATAATATCTGAAAATTAATATAAGAAAGACATTAAAGTTCATAATTATTGATCATATTTGTATCGCTTTATTGCACATACTCATAGCATCAATAACGTAACATTCAAAATATAAATAACGATAATATTTAATTATATAATTATTGATATATTGTCCAGCTAAGTGGCGCAGCGATATGTTCAATGCCTGCTGGGCCGAGTTTGATTCTCGAGTGTAGAAGAAAATTAATACAGCTCCTTGTCAATATTATTAGTAAATAATATACATTTAAAAAAAATCATTAAAGAAATACATTGGAAAAGAAGTGCATAGAGCTTATACGAAAATCAGACAAACAATTTATTCATATGTTAAATAAGTTTGACGTGAAAGAAACGTTAAGCGAACAAGATTTGCATGAACAACCTGCCGTTAGTAGAAATCTTTCTTATTCAATTATAAAACTCTTTATTTATACAACATATACGATAAAATTTTTATGGTACCAAATATTTAAGAATACCTATTTTAAATCAAGTTCTTTTCCCGTTACCCAATGCTACTTGTTATAGCACATTAAAACGGACAGAATCATATATCATAATATGAGAGAACGTGTATAATAAACCTAAAACCGTTAGTAACGCAGAGCATATGTCGGAGATATGTAAAACTCTTCTATTATTTCTATATTTGTACGACAGGTATAAATGTGACCACAAGGTTCCCAGTTCGATCCCTAGCTGAAGTAAAGTAGAATTTTTTATTATTATTAAAAGTATTAGTCTATATTGTGACTAATTACATTGAAAAATAATTGAATAGTTCTAATGACCATAGTAGTCGATGAAACAAATAAGGTACAAAAGAGTACACTCATTTTCAATGTACTACTATTAAATCTGCTAAGACCGAAAAAGTATTGCAAAATATACATCTCATTAAAGCATATGGGAAGATTGTAAAGAAAGGAGAGGATCATGTGAGAAATATTCTCTCTTTTTTATGGGGAAATTGTAAATAATTCTGTAACCCTAGAGAAGCAATAATCGAATCAAATTATCAATTAAAATTGGTGATTAGATTTGATGTTTAAATCTTGTATATTCTTATTGACTTCCGTACAATCAAAATTTAATATAGTCAAACTGCCTTGGTGAAGTTTATTAATAATGTGTGAAAATTTCACTTTATCTCACGTTGCTAGTATCATAGTTACATATGGAACCTTTATTGGCATTTCAACACTTCATTTTATAAATACCCATTACCTTTTAAAATATCACTAAACATTAATCACAATTCTTAAATTAAATGATATCAATACAATAAGCAGAAAAATAATAAAGAATTAAATACACATACAAATAATAACAAAAACCCAATTTGAGCCCCAGCAATTTATTCACGAGCCACTTCTCATACCACTCTCCTCCTCCTTCTTAAATTTACTAATGTGGTGATTGACGCCAACCTCTTTCCCTGACTCTTCCAACCACACCTCTACTCGTTTTCCTCCTCTACCCTCCTTCAAAGACCATTTCACCTTCACCTCAACACATTCCCCTGCCAGGTGTTCCTAGCTATTCAGGCCCTTCCCTCATAACACACACAGGGTGTACTCGGGCCCCATCCAACCCTTACACCCTCTCCCCTCCGACCCACATCTCACCCTTGCCAGAATCGCTCTCTCCAACCAGGACATGTTCGTGTCTCCGAAGTACCATGGTCTTCGCCCGATCACCTGGACCTTCTGAAATGTCGGATTATATGTCCTACTGCTAATTCTATTTTGCCTCTCCTGTTCTGCCACTTCCCTTCCTATTCTCCGCACGAGTTCTTCCACAGAGCCCCTCTCCGTCCATACAACCCGGATTGCTACATCGGAAAGCCCCACCGCTTCGTATGTCCTCCTTCTCCGAACCGCCCACATACTAGGCCCTCTGCTCACGCACGAGTATCATAGTTGTCATTACCGTATGGCCGCACGGCCATTTTTTTTTTGATTTACCATGCATCGGTTACTGTAGTCTATAGCTCTATTAAATTCCGATACAATATGACTATCGATAAATATCGTCAAATAAATTATCGACAAAAGTTTCCGAATATCGAAACGTGATATATCTTTACTTTCTTGACATCCATTATTAAGGAAGTTTCCAGGATCATCATTACTTAGGTATCTTCAAAATGCTAAATATATAAAATGTTACAAATAAATAGATAACACTAAATACTCGAACTAAGCAAGGAACAAAAACTATCAAGGCAAAAAGATATGATAAAGGAAAGTGGAAAAGTAGGCCTGAAATTAAACACAAAAATACAATAATGATAACAACGAACACGTCGAAAAATCGGGGAAGCAACATATGAAATAGTAGACACTTTCAGGTATCTAGGGGTAACCATAAATAGCTTAGGAAAGAATTAGCAAGAAATATAAGTAAAACTACTAGCAACAAGAAAAGCATGTTAAGTAAGCATGAAAGTACTAGACAACAAACAAATAAGCAAAAACACAAAAACAAAAATATGCAATACACTTATAAGACCAGTACTAATGTATGCTTCAGAGACCAATACAAAGGTCCAGGAAGAAACGCTAGAAATATGCTAGAAACAAATAAAAAGAAAGATATTTGGAGGGGTACGACAGGGGGAAAATGAAACTACACTTTGACAAACAATGAAATAGATGAGAAATTGGAGAGATGACAGAGACAGCACCACCGAAGTAAATTTTAAACTGAATCCCAAAATTAAACAGAAAACGAGATAGCAAGAAACAGTTAGATGAGACAACGTGGATTAGAAACTGGGAGGAACTAACACACGATAGGAAAAAGTTGAAACTCGCAACTCTCAAGATATGAATACACAAAAAGATGAAAACACGGGATAATCCTCCCAAAAATGTATTTAAAAACAAGCCTAATTTTAGGCATTGGAGGCATTGGCGAGAGTCGTTAGATATGAGAGTCAGTTGGCACGAATGACGGACCATAGATGGGTAGAGCATGTGTGGGTATGGTGTGTTAGAAAAACGGTAAGGTCAGTGGAGAGAGGGCAGAAGAATGACATACGAGGCTGTAGGTATATCCCAAGAGCGTGGAGAGATGTCTAGCAGATGGGGAAATGGTGAAACTGTTGGTTAGAGTAACAGGTCTGAATGTGAAAAACCATATTAGACAAGCTAAAATAACTAGCAGTTCCTATAACCCCGACTATAAACGCATTCAGGTTATAGGTAGGTGACCAGCTTATTTTGGGAACATGGCGTTGAATAAAACCGAGAAAGAATGTATGGCACGAGCGATGTGTGGATCAGAAGAGAAGGGTACGAAAGAATGGATGAATGAAGAATATAAAAGGTGTGGATTATGCATAGCTGGTAGGGATACATGGGAATATGTGGTCAAGGAATGTATTGCAATAAATAAAGGGTGCGTGCGACAGTTGATGGTTGAAAAGAAGAAGGGGAAGGGATCAGACGGGGTAATGCTGGGTGATTCCGGCTTGAATATGTTGTAACACTGATAGTGGGAGCTTAGATACAGTAATTTACTTTATTTTGTCTTATTGTTATGGATTATATTTTTGTTTTATTTACTTCATGAAGTCTATTGGTTTATCACCAATGTAAAATGGTGTCAAAAGTTAATGTCAATAAAGGTCATATCTATCTTAGGAAGGCAAAACTGCATAGCACTGTGGAGTCACATATATAAATACTTTCTATGGCAATTATCTATATTTTCTCTTCTTAAGTAATTATTCTAGTACTCTTAAAAATAAGGTTGCACTGGTGATATTTTTCATAAAAAAGATCAGTCTGCTTTTTACAACGCGTCTGCAGTAAAGCTCATATGTTTTAATCATGAAACATATGCACACAATCGAGCGAAGCGCCTAGTTGCGCATGCTGAGCTCTTACGCAAATATATATTATAGAAAGTAAAAAAATAAACCTTCAAGGGCAAAAATAAAAAGAATAAGAATGAAAAATACCCTATTTCTCAAATTTGGATTGTTAGTTTCTGGGGTACACGCCATCTAAATTCTGGTCGCATTGACTAATTTACTCACCAGGTCAAGCGCGCATATAGAAGTTTTATTTCAAAAATCAGAAGTTAGAATTAGTAAATATGCTTACTCTACCTGCCTACTAATATTTAAATAGCACGTAGTATCTAGTAAAATAGATCACATTTTAATCTAAAATGTCTAGAACTTAATTGCACAAGAAAAACGATTAATAAAATATTTATTTGCAATCTTTTTGAAATTTGCAAAATTCCTCTCACCAAGCTTAAATTAACAAACTACCTTCATAAAAATAGATATCATGATCTGTATATAGATACAATTAAAACTTTGTCTACCTAATGAATCACGGAGAATGAAGAACGAGGAAGCTTCTAGTCGAACCCCCAAAAAAAGTTAAAGATAGACGGGTCGATTGGGTGAGAATTGGATTCTCTAAATATATAATGCGGTCACTACATCCTCCAAACGACCATAAATACGTAGCAGGGATTTCACTACGCTCCTGCAGCTTGTTTGCCCGTGGAATGCTTTCCGGCGTGCTGCTATTTGCTAAGGATTGTTTAATGGCTCACGTCCTAACTACTTCACAACTAATTATGCCGCATCTCCAAATGAGAAATCAATATAGCTCTCATTGGGTGGCGGAAAACACCCAGAAAGGGGCCGCTTCATTTATACGTACCCCTGAAAAATCGCTTTCCCAAGTTGCGTGCCCTGCAAGATGTCAAAAACGAATCATTAATTAAGCCATCGAAGGGCAGGAAGTTCAACAACACTTGATCACCCCCCCACAATTCGTTCCAGACCAACATTAAAGCTTCTATCTTAATTACAGAGAACCAATCATAATTAAAATGACGGAATACTTTTCAAATCTTTTCGTAAAATTGGTTTTATTGTTTTCTCAATCGACGAAGATGATTGTAAAAAGTTTGAAAAAACGTTCAAGTTGGCAAACTTTTCTTCTCATTTTTTTTTTGGTTTGATCGACGTTTATGAAATCAAATCGACGCGATGATGCTGAAAAAATTATCGTGCGAATACAGCAGCGATGTTTGTTTCAATTTTATTGCGTCAGCAATATTGGCACATTTTTCCTGGGTAAGGTTGGTGTCAGCGATTCTTTGCGTTGGGGGAAAATTACGATTGCCTGTTCGGTGAATATTTTAACGCAATCGGTGTATTTTTGTATGCGAAACGAGGCATCGAAAGGCAGCGGAAGCGCCGAGGAGGAAATATTCTCACTTGCAAGTTTCCATTTTCCGCAAAAACGACAAAACCGATGAGTGTAAGCCGTTTTTGCCAACCGCCTACGTTTTTGCCGCTGTCGGCGAAGGAAAAAAGGAACGAAAATCTCGCTATGCAATTGACAGCTCAATTTTACAAATGAATTATTAAAACTTCCCGGCGAATTTCTACATTTTCACAGCGAAGAAATGAAAAATTATCAGTGGTACAAACGCGTAAAGTTATATTATTTATTGGTAATTAATATTCAAAGTTTTTCTATTTCATGCTAAAATAATACATAAAAGTTCAAAATAAAAAGAAAATTATGAAGAGTAATAAATAATTTTATTTAATACTGACAAAAACTAACTCAGAAATACCCTGAACTTTTGAATTACCCTGAACTTTGTAGAATAAAGTAAATACTTGAATCACAGAACAATGAGCATGGGTGAGGAAATCATTCAAGCATATTCCGGCTTACAAGAACAAGTGATGGGCCAATACAAGACATACAGAGAACAAAAAATAACAAAAAATATTATGTTTGCCTGTGAGAACTACACTGAAGGATCTGGCTTCATGACAACAGAATGAAAAGTAACACAACTGAAACCTCGGTACTTAATATCTGGTGTTACGTAACTTGATTATTATTATGTAATCTGCATAAAAATAATTACCTCCTATCCTACTGTATATGCCAACTTCGTGATTTTAAAGTGGACCAATATCACTTTTAAAGTGCTCGAAAACACAAGGATGCTCAATTTCACAATTCCTAAAGCATGCAAAGAATTTGTTGGGATACTAAATTGCTATTAATTGTCATATTTTATTCTAAATAAAATGTATTTTTGATATATCTGCACGAGTTATATACACTTTCTTAATTTAATTCCGTTTTATGCCACGTTTAAGTATGGTAGTATTGCTTAAATCATACTAGACTTGAACAGCTTATTAGTTATTGAAAAAATATTAAATACTAAGAAAATTTAGTTTTTAGAACTTCAGTAGTAGGAGAAATAACCGAAAGTCAATTACTAATGCGTGGTAGAATTTTATATTCATAAACGACTTCATTGAATAGCTATGCTTGATCATACCAACGATCGAATCAAACGATGCGGATTGGAGCACGAAGCAAACTGTGGACCGAAGAGCACTGCATGTAGCATTGTGTACTATTGGGTATTGTTCTGTGAGTCCCAAGTTACAAAGGCGACGACATGGCTGATGAACTAGCCAAGATTGGGGCAAGATCTATGGGAATCTATGCGAAGAGGAAGAGGAAAACACCGGGAAAATATTCCTGGAATGAGGCAGGCAAAACATCAACTAAAACCTCATAATAACCAAAAGATATTCGAATATTCACTGGACTTATAACATGACATTCTGTCCTAAGGTACCATCCGTGATAGATGGGGAAAGAACACATAATCTGCTCGTGCAAGTACGTGAAATGTGTGTAATACACCAATTCGTTTACCCGGATACAAATATAGTCTCTTTTATGTTTTTTTATTACAACCGTCAAATAATAATACATACTTTCGTATATTTCTTTTGGACATTCGAAAAAACATTGCGGCTTTCTGAGAATCTTTTCTTTTTACATTCGACCATTTGGGGTTGTAGTCTCCGGACTCTTCCTGGTTGGTGCAATGAGATATAATGTGAAACCAGCGGATAAATGAACCAGCAGAAAACGAAAATGGTTGATCTTAGGCATTTTCGCTGAACCGATGTAAACTCGGAGTTACACTTGGATACGGCCTACCTGGAGCCGCACTTTGCATAATATGGCGGAAATGGACTAGATCCACATTTGGTATACGCTCTAAGTTATAATTCTTACATTTCTCTTGCCTTTAGTTTTAGAAGTTCTTTGCGTTCCACGACAGGGTTACTTTTAAACATCTGTGCTTCGGGCAAAACACAGACGTTCTGTGTTTCTCGTAGTAATGTAGCTCTCTGTGTTACCCAAACTGGGCAAATGCGGAGAGTATGTTCTCTGCCTCATCGAGTTCTGATGAATAGAAGTTGCATGTACTGCTAACGCTGCAAGGGTTTTACCGATATTCTGGAAATAACTTGATTATTTGGACAACCGTGAAATAATGACAAGCAATCATTTTTCTTCTTTTCTTTAATCCATGGAACATATTTCAAAAATTAATGAATTCGTTATATGGCTAAATATTACTGTAAATTATTATTTATGAGGTGACGACACTAGTTAATTTCAATATAATTGCTATTAATAAAAGTGTGAATATCGAAATTCAATATTTTCGGTAAATACCAATTGTTGCAAACAGCATCATCAACGCACGTCTCGACGCGGATTTTTTTTTAGCAGGACCCGAACTATCCGTTGACAGTAATGATTGAACTGCGGAGAGGAGTTGATACAACAAAGTTTCAGATGTGACTAACTTTATTTACAAAAATTTTACAATACCTCAATCGAGGTCCACACCTTCAACTTCCCACACCATCCATGTCAACCACTCCACCTACTCTTAAAATCATCTACGCTTTCCAAAAACCACCCAAATTGCTAAATTTGCTCGCGATAAATATCCGTCAATTGCAGTCTTGCTGACTTATCTCACCAATATCCTTATAACCCTCATAAAAAAATCCTGAGAAAATTCTTGTTCCCAACACCTCCATACGACTGACAAGTTTACCGTATACAATTAAGCAACCAAGTATAAGTATTTACTATTAAAGCTCTTCTCTTTGATTAGTTTATTTGTAAACAGTTTACGATTAAATATATTAATATATTAAAATTCATGATTTTCACTCTGAACTTTTGTCGAAATATCAATTTTATTATTTTCAGGTTTCACGCTAAGATTTCTTGAGAATTATACCAATTGACGAATTGTAAATATTTAAAACTACAAAGCATTATTTTAACATCATGCGTTGAAATACATATAGATAGCACACTGATTAACAGTAATGGAGATCAATGTTATGAAGATAAAGTCAATCAGATAAAACATTGAAATATGCTAATAGAAAGTAAACAAATTTAAAGCAAACAAATATATAGCCTATTATTCGTGGATGACCATATTATATTTGCTGAATATATACAAAATGGTAATCTGCGAAGATTACGCGATGGTTCACTAACAATAAATAAAACGGTAAAAAATAAAATACATTACATCCGGCAGGTTTCACTGTATGAGTGATGGCGAACCTTATTGAGGTCGTGTAACCTTATTGAGGTCATGTGGAAGTAGCACCTGGGTCACCAGCACCCATGGCGGACCCCCGTCAAATTTTCTACTCGTTTTGATTTGTAAAAGCAGCTCCTTGGCCTCCAATAAAGGCAATGTCAAATCAAAACTTGCTCGGGTCAGTAACTGATATGCTAGATAAAGTTTCACCATCACTGACCCTTTATAGGTTCACGACCTCTCTAATATACTCTCAAATAGCAAAATCACGACGAGACAACGTGATCATAACTACATTATATGTAATAAAAACATCACCAGAAATGTGAAATCGAATCTATTTGACTCTATTAATGTGCCTACACAAATCTACGATTCCGAAACGTGGGCGCTAACAATAGATTCAGAGCAGGAACTTTCCACCCTTCATATGATTCTTCTACAGTCAGAAACAAATCAAAAATAAATAAATGACGAATAATATTTGTTTTGTTAGATTTACCGAGCATTGACTGCTATTGTCATTAGCTATATTTAATTCTTTTTCAGTGTAATTAGTCACCACCGAAAATCGAACTCGGGTCCTTGGGATCAGTCGTCATTGATCATACCACTCCAACATTTGGCTGCACATATATAATTCTTTAAAAAATTCACACAATCGCGAAAACTTTGCGAAAAAGAGTCGAAAAATATCTTCCAACATTTACTTAGTTTACTTTTAGTTTACTATTTCGCATACGGATAACAATTAAATGCATCACGCCTCATAATTGCAGTTCAGACTCAAGAATCACCACCTAATGCCACTATGTGTTTGCTAAATATCAAGTACTTAAGTAATTAATGTTAAAATACGATTTCAGCCCTGGTATGATTTACGCCAGTTAACACCCATATGAATTGTGAATATCATGAATCAATCCATAAAGTGTTCTAACATGCTATGTACATTAGGATTTAAAAGGAATTATCCTCAGTCCTTAGCATCCATTCAAATATTCATTATGTGAATATGCCAGACGCATCCGCCATAATAGAAATTCACTCAAAACTCAAACTAAAGTTTAGCGCAATTTTCCTGCATACAATTGCGTTATTAGCACTCGGCATACTTCTAGCAATTAAAAGAGTCTGTGTAACTCGGTATTCGGCGGCATTGTCTCCTAATCTGGTTAGAACAGAGCGAACGATTGTTGTCTTGCAATGCTAAACATGTTGAAGGGGGTACGTTTTGGCGTTATAAATGCGCTGATAAGCATCAATACTGTGGATTTGCCTTGCAAATCTTTCTAATGTCCATAGTCGACGACGTTGTCGAGCGATGGAAATAGAAATAAGAATTCGTTGGTGAAAATGAGGTCACGCAAAGTAGCGGTTAAACGCGAGTTGGGCGCTCAGAGTTCAATTTCAAAAGACCCACTTAGCTGGTTAAGGCCTCTTTCTTGCCCGTAAGACGACTGCATTACGTTTCATTAGACTAAGCATCGGATTAACTTGGTCGGCAAGATTGGGGTTTGTTGAGCGGGGTTGGGGATTAGTTTGAACAAGATTTAGTTTGTAATACGTTGTCGGATTGTGGTTATAAGAAGAAAAAAAAGGTCACTAAAACATGACTAGAATAGTCTAAAATCACCAACTATTCCACTAAAGTTTAATTAGCTATCATTATAGCTTTTTCTCGCCTTAAAAGGAAAAAACTGTGATACTGAAATTGCAGCATGGCTATATATGACAATTTCAATGTATCTACTTTAAAAATGGGAAGCTCGGTTAAATGGCGGAGCAATACACGATTTTAACGATTTTCCGGCGTAGTAATAACTCAACACCAAAGCGTTTTACATTTGTTTTATTAAATGCTTGTTACAGATTTTATACATGATTTATACAAATAGAATTAACGTGCATTTTTCGCATAATAATTCTACGTATGAAGAATAAGAAGAAATCTATATTATAATTATTTATTAATATAAATATTAAGCGGCGGCTTGCAGCGTTGTGGAGCTCGGTACTCGTTAGATCACCGCAGTAAATCAACGTCGGACGTAGCTGGATGGGTGACCACTTGGTTTCCCCACTCAACGTCCGCGAACTCCTAATTTCGCGATAAAAACGGGAACGAAGGTTGGGCGATTCGCTTGCAACGGTCCCCGAAAAAAAACATATGACTATATATATATATATGACTTGATAATATCATCATGGCACTCTTGACTCTTCCGTGGGTACCGTGTATTACTTGGGATCAGGACATCGACAAGACTTCAGGGGTTCTGATTGTTTATTCCTATTTCTTACTCACTGACTTACTAAAGGTTGTATAGTATTCACTATTAACTGTTACCTATTCACCATTCACATTGACCTATGTTACCTTGCCGAACTGCATAAGCATTGCGACAATTATAAACTCGACAATGCAATTAATTTCCTCAGACATAAGTTGGTCAGTTTTGGCGCCTAACTTATGCTGCGTCGGTAAATATTGTTGTTATTCCGCAACAATACAAAATCAAATTTATATATA
>WSZQ02088565.1:0-14444 GCA_019419845.2 Weissflogia rhopalogaster | reverse complement strand
AGCTGGCTGAATGAATGAATGAATGAATGATTGAATGTATGGGGCACACATAAATTATTAGTCATATATATATGAATTGAAGAGCATATATTTTTGTGTTGCTAAAGTGGGACAGCGATTGAGTAGGATACCTTGCTTCCTACACAATCGGTAACTAATTACAATATCCGTTCACTACGCGTAATTTACTTAACTCGGGATTTTACGAAATTAAGTGTAATAATGGAGACTACCTGTATCGACCAAACAGGGCGTAATATTCTCACAGCAGCGGTCATCGTTGCTCCATCCCTAATCTTAAGTTTTAACATCCCGGCGTAAAAGATTATAAACTTAACATGCTATATAATATTTACATTAAGCGCGTCTTACATAAAAATGTCCAGCTTACAAATGACCACCTGGATACTTATTAGGTTTACAATGAAAGAGAGAAACTCGTAATTGTACGTTTTTGGTATTGGTTTTTATAATGGACTTGGTGATGTTATTTTGTATTGTGTTATTTTGTTATTCACATAATCATCCATCTCCATACATATAAGATTGACGTTCGATTTAGCCAAATTAATTCTAAATTTTTGGTTGTTATTGGTTTGTAATTGTAATTTAACAGAAATACAGATTTCAAGGTGATTAGATCCTAAATCGGGGCAGAGTTCGACGTTGTTGATCATATTTTCAAAATTGGAAGTGTGTAGTAATAAATACGGAGTTGAATCAACATTATTAGGCATTATAAATGTGGAAGCAGTTCTATGTTTGATGAAATCTAAATTTAAAACATTTAGAAAATTGTTAATAATAGTTTGGTTTTGCCTGTTAACATTGAAGTCTCCTATAATTATAAAATATTTGTATTGCGCCGCTTTAATTAGGTCATTTTGCTCTAGATTTGAGTGAGGATGGATATACATTAGGAATATATGTATCGTGTTATTGTAATTGCAGATTTGGAAGTGAATGCACTCGTTTAGTGGATTGTTCAGTGTTGGGGGATTGGATTTCTTAATTGATTTACTTCTAAGTGACATGGCTAGTGCACCATGCCACACCTCTCGCGTTATTTAAGAATGACCACTTTTTTAAAATTACTTGCCACACACGGAAGTTAAAATTTTCATCTTCTTTGGTTCCTATTTCTACAAATAAACCCGCATTTATATTGTGCTTAGTGATATAATTGCCAATTAAATGTTCCCTATGTGACAAACCGTTGATGTTAGAATATATTACGTTAATATTAGCAATTTTTTGCTGATTTGGTTATTGAAGGGTTCGGTGGGAGAAGGTTCGTTAGGATAAGGCGCATGTAGTTATGATATTTGTGTATATTTGGTTGCCTAGGTTAAATTTCATTTTATACAGAATTTCTTATAATAAAGGCATCTATAACCATTCCATATATGGTCATGACCTACAAAATGGATTTGTTGTAATAACTGGAATAGCAGAACCGTGTAATGTGGATATTTTGGCCAATATTAGTGTTCGAAAATTGTGTATGTGTGAGTACGTTTTTTTCTTGTTTGGTGCCTGGATTGTGGCGGTGCCCACAGGAAGAAGAAAGTACTGCTGTCCACAAACTCACGAATTCGTCAAGATCGAGCATTATCGGAATTTTCAAATGGTATTGACGGTATTGACATTGAAGAAGGGTGAACGTCAACTGTCCAATATTATCTGTGCTGTGAACCGACGCATGTAAAAGACGCATCTGAATCGTGTGAGCGGTGCCTTCCGTGATATTATATTATGATCTGGGATACCATGCATTTGATCTAATGTAAGGACAATTCAATTAATGTGAAAACAAAAATTGATGTAAACGAAGTGTACTCAATTACAAAAATAACAACGTTACCGTACGCATTTGAGGCGAAATTTTAAATGTACAATATAAATGTATCTAATTTGTAGCCGTTTTTGAATATTGCACATTTGAAAATTTTCATCTAATAACTGCGCACAGTATCCAATTTTACGGTTTTTCCGCGCCGGAAATACATAATTAATTAATAACTTAAACAACTTGTAATGAACAAATAACTAATAGGATTCATTTGTATATGAAAAATCCGCCAAAACGGAGACTTGAACTTTTGTCGAGGTAAAACGACAAAATTGCAGACTGCGGCTGGCGAATAGTGTAGGATTCAATCAGAAATACCCAGAACTAAAATAAATGAAATTATATCAAGCAAAAACACGAAAGAAGAAGAATGCCATAACTCTCCACCGATTATATATGATAAATATCACTGCAACAATATCTTAATCAATTTATCTGAAACTGAGAAATTTGGGGTATACAAGAACACAGTAATTCATGTAAACATAATTTTATTTAAAAATCGCTATTGCTATCACTAGCGCTGGAGATACTCCTCGGCCGCACGAAGGACACCGAGGGGCTGGTGATCGGGCTTAGGTCGGTCTGGCCAGCAGATACGACCGCGAGAACTTTTCGAGGGACGACGGCGAAGATTCCTACTCGAGACGAGATAAAAAAACTCAGGGGGCACATCATTCAACTGGAAAGTAGTTTCCGAAAATTTAAAGCGCCCATAAAAACGAATACTCCAAAACTTGAACAATGCAAACGCTCCATCGCCGTCCTGAGAAAAAAAAACCGCACGTGCGCATTTTGCGTCTCTGCGGGATATCCGATCAGGCCGTTTCTATCGGTGTGTTTCTACGAATAGCGCGCCGTTGTGTCAATTATAATTTTGTTGTGAATTAATATTGCTAAAACTAGTTTGATTTGAGAGAGAACCTATTTAATAAATAGGTTCTCAACAAATGCAAACTATTGAAAATTATAATAAAAATTCAAATATTCAAAATTTATACCTAAACATGGAAATACTGGAAGGGAATGAAGAATATCAGATAAATGAACAAGAATTATTTGGGGAAATTGGGAATATTGTAAGAAGTTCAAAGTACATCCGCCGAAATTATGGAAGTAGAGGTCGAACTAACTGAAGAACAAGGTGAGTACACGTTTACAATTATAAAAATTCAATGTAGATTACAAGAATTCAATTGAAAGTGTATTGTCCTTGATTACAGAGAAACGTTCACCGCCGCAGATTGAGTTGAAGCGGTTGAGTCCTCTCGCTCATAGTGTTACAACCGGTTCAATAATTTTCATATTAATTAGTATCCAAAACATTGCGCGCATCATGTAATTATTGATAAACTGAACTATCTCCATCCCCAATAAATGTCAAATATCTGAGGTTGTGCATTTCCATACTCTGTTTGAAACCATTGAAACCATAATTTTTGGAGCAATTCTTTTGGAAAGACCACGTTTCTGATTCTATGCACACATTGAGTTCGGTATCCAATAATACATGCTACACCGGATAATGCATTATAATTCACATTGTAGGAACGTTTAGACTATGCACCATCAACTATTACTGTAATAAATGGAATGCCATCAGCATCTACATCACCTGCTTCTCGTGCCAAATCCGCTTCTGCTTTTCCAGCTTCCTTCATGTTTTCCCAGACAGTGTCCTTTAATTTTTCGCCCAGGTCAATTTCAATATTTCTATAAAAGTTGGCCGACAAATATGGGATGTTCAATACCGCTAAAAATCATTCGTTTGTGTATAACCAATTCCAGTAGACACAACCCCAAGTACTGATTATGTGTTAATTTCCTTATTAGGGTGATTGGTCTTCTCGATCTTCTCGATTCGCCACATTTTACACCTATAATATGAAGTAAAATGTAGATCCTGCCTTTGTTCATTTATACATTCCATGTCTTCAAATGAACAACCACATAAATGCCATTTGCACATATTTCGTAATTCAGACATGAATTACAATTGTGGTCACAATTGACAATTCTATTCAAACTCCACCACTTCAACTCAATATGCGGCGGTGAACGTTTCTCTGTAATCTTTTATAATTTTTATAATTGTAAACGTGTACTCACCTTGTTCTTCAGTTAGTTCGACCTCTACTTCCATAATTTCGGCGGATGTACTTTTAACTTCTTCTCTTACAATATTGATGATCCAATGAAATTATTTTTTCGGCATCTAATAATTCCATGTGATGCTCATGTACCTTATTGGCGCTTTGTGTCGTTTTCTCAATTTCCCCAAATAATTCTTGTTCATTTACTGGATATTCTTCATTCCCTTCCACTATTTCCATGTTTAGATATAAATTTTGAATATTTGAATTTGTATTACAATTTTCAATAGTTTGCATTTGTTGTTCACACAAAGACCTATTTTATAAAATGGTGGAATTATTATAAAATAAATAAATTAAAAATTATGACTTACCTGGTTTTCCACCTCAAATTTACTTTTTTCCTACAGGAACTTCATAACTTTTTCTGCCTAGAAAACCTTTTCTTATTGCCCATTTTGTTTTCTTTGGTGTACACTGCGTGGAACTCACGCACAAATGATTTCACTTTTGGAGCAAGTTGTGATTCTTTGGCCCCATTCAAGCAAAACAAACACTTGAAAATATGAGAGAAACCAATACGCTACAGCTTTAGCGCAGTGATAGGTCGGAAGACTAAGGCAAGTTAAAAATTTCCACAGAAAAAACATGTGACGCATTTTGTCTCCATGTACCACGACTTTTATTTCAGAAATGACTAGCCTTTTTACCATATCAAATTAATATTTAGTTGACAAATTGTGTATCATTTGAATAAGGAATTCAAAATCAATTGAATAAAAATACTTTCAAGGTGATACCATGTAATTTTGGGGAAATCATCGTATAAAATATAAACACGATCATTTTTATCTGCATATTATCAACGTGCAGGTCGAGTTCTCAAGTGTTCAAGTGGTCGCATCGGATCGCCTGTTTTGTCGCTTGCGTGCAAAGCACACCGCATTCAGCAATGATTCGAAATCAACATGTGCAACGAACTACATTTTTTTAGTGCCGCAGCGTTTTAATCGACCAATGTAATTTTGTTCACAAATTACTCAAAATATATACTCTTTCAGATAGTACCGCACACCTAATTGTTTGTTTGGGGGGCGACCCATTTACGTGACGATATTCATTTGTATGGAGTTTAAATGCCCCCTGAAATATTCTGATCAATTTTTCTAATCATTCTGACTTTGGGGGGAACCCATTTATGCGACGCCCCCTATAATATAATGGCGTATAATGTCGCATAAATAGGTTCTCTTCCAAATCAAACTAGATTTAGCAATATTAATTCACAACAAAATCATAATTGACACAACGGCGCGCTATTCGTAGAAACACACCGATAGTGACGGCCTAACCGGATATCCCGCGGAGACGCAAAATGTGCACGTACGGTCTTTTTTTCTCAGGACGGCGATGAAGCGTTTGCATTGTTCAAGCTTGGAGTATTCGTTTTTATGGGCGCTTTAAATTTTCGGAAACTACTTTCCAGTTGAATAATGTGCCCGTTGAGTTTTTTTTCTCGTCTCGACCAGGGATCATCGCCGCCGTCGCCATCGCGATCGTATCTGCTGGCCAGATAACGCGCATCATCGACGTCGCTCGGGTTTCTCAGTTTCAGATAAATTGAAATATTGTTGCAGTGATAGTTATCATATATAATCGGTGAAGTGTTATGGCATTCTTCTTCTTTTGTGTTTTCGCTTGATATAATTTCATTTATTCTACTTTTGGGTATTTCTGATTGAATCCTACACTATTCGCCAGCCGCAATCTGCAATTTTGTCGTTTTCCCGCGTCAAAAGTTCAAGTCTCCGTTTTGGCGGATTTTTCATATACAAATTAATCCTATTAGTTATTTGTTCATTTCAAGTTGTTTAAGTTATTTATTAATTAAGTATGTATTTCCGGCGCGGAAAAACCGTAAAATTGGATACTGTGCGCAGTTATTAGATGAAATTTTTCAAATGTGCAATATTCAAAAACGGCTACAAATTAGATACATTTATATTGTACATTTAAAATTTCGCCTCAAATGCGTACGGTAACGTTGTTATTTTTGTAATTGAGTACACTTCGTTTACATCAATTTTTGTTTTCACATGAATTGAATTGCCCCTTCATTAGATAAAATGTACGGTATCCCAGATCATAATATAATATCACGGAAGGCACCGCTCACACGTTTCAGATGTCTTTTACATGCGTCGGTTCACAGTTCACAGCACAGATGATATTGGACAGTTGACGTTCACCCTTCTTCAATGTCAATACCATTTTGAAATTCCGACAATGCTCGATCTTGACGGATTTGTGAGTTTGTGGACAGTAGTACTTTCGTCTTCCTGCAGGTACCACCACAATCCAGGCACTAACTCAAGGAAAAACCGTACCCACACATACACAACTTTCGAACACTAATATGCTATTCCGGTTATTACAACAATCCCATTTTGAAGGTCATGAACATATAGGGAATGGCTATAAATGCCTTCATTATAATAAATTCGGTATAAAATGAAATTTAACCTAGGCAACCAAATATACACAAATATCATAACTGCATGCACCTTAAAGTGGGAAAGTATGTGATGTAATAGAGTTTTCATAATTTTATATTAAATACCTAATCATCTTATCGCATTCGCGACAGTATTAAAGATGGTTAAAATCAGCTATTTAAAGTAATTAAACAGACATCTTGGTAACACATTCACAACCATACTCCTGTACACATTTCTCCTCAGATTTTATTGTATTTTCGCCTAATATTTGAACACCTGGCAGGGTGTATTTAACAAGATTAAATATATGATATTTAACCACTTGCAACTAGTTCTAAACATCACCTTGCAATTAAAATTGAAACTAAATGATAATTGGAGTCATATGATATCTAAGCAAATAATTTTAGATAACAAATATCAGTACAAGAGCACTTGCTACACTTCCTCTCAACTAGTTGAGAAGTTATGAGCTCGGACTAGTCAAAATTCATAATTACAACATGGCTCTAAATTCAACCGAAATTTTATTAGAGCTATCTACTGACGATATAGTAATCCTGAGGGACTACTTTAAGCAGCGACAAGATGTCATCCCACATATTTACAGTAATCTTCAGACCATTTTGGTGTGGCGTGAGAAAGCCCCAGAGTCTGAGAAGAATTTAATACAGGTATTTGCACCTCAAGGAAATCCTAATACAAATTATGGAACTTTCATCTCAGTTGCAAATGTAAGTAGTTAGGTTTACGTAATAGTTTATTTTATTATGTATACTTTAGTTCCCAGTAATTATGATCACAGCATTTACAATGGAAGAATCATGTAATCTATTATCACTAATTCTGTCGACCACAAAACGCTTCGATTACAGACGAGATAATATTATATTTTATGCCATTCATGATGATCATATTTCCGCTTTAGATAAAGTAATGACAGAGAAAGGTTTGAAGATTATTATGGGTGATAAAACTGTTCTATATAGCTTAAGTCAAGAGGAAGCAATTTTAAGGATACCAAGGTATTTCAGGGATTGATTTCCAAATATTCTATTTTTTTCAGAATTCTTAAGCATTATTTGAAAATATATTAAAATATATTGCCCATAGTTATTCCAAGGATTACATTTTGGAAAAATTGAAAGATTCAGATGCATCTACAATCTTTGATGTTTGGCCTCATAGAGAACACAACACAATTGACTACATTCGGTTTTTGATTGAGTATAATGGAGGATGGGGAATGTTTACAAGGGACGATAAAAAACTAGTTGCGTGGATACTTAAATCCCAGAATGGATATTTGGCCCTTCTGCAAGTATCTGAAGAGTATAAAGGGAAAGGTCTTGCTCAGGCATTAATCGACGCTATGAGCAAACATGTGGCTTCTGAGGGTATTCCAGCACTTGCTACAATTGTTCAGAGTAATGAACCTTCGCTTAAGTTGTTTACTAAGTGTGGTTTCAAGAGAAGGTTTATTGTTGGATATTATCTATATAAATAAATGAATTATAGGAGTTTTAAATGTATTTTGAGTGTAATCCAAAGCTATTGTTTTAAGTCACTTTCTTTATTATTAAGGTAGGTCGACTCTGGAGGTTTTTCATGGTAATGGACAATGACGGATTAAGGTCATGTGGTCATGTTCCTAAGCAATTTATATTCGGGGTTGGTAGCTCGAAATTTCTATACAACGACCACTTCTATACTAGGGCCGCTATGGATGTTTCTAGGGGGCTTAATTGGCGTTTTTCAAACTAACTAGTATGTAGGCAGAATAATTCATTAATGGTATCCTTTGAGACATTATTGAGCATAGGGAACCCTCCAAGAGACACACTTCCGGACACTAGGGGGGTCCCGCTTGACATATTGCCACGAAAATGGTCATCTTCGTCTTATTCTATAGGATTACTGACCATCTTTTCGACTTTCCTGGACTTTTAGGCTCGATTAGTTTTCTAATCGTGCCTATACATAAGAAAGGCAGTTCAAAGGAATGTAGCGACTTCAGGGGCTCAACAGTCATCAGTGCTATAATGAAACTATATGAGCAATTAATAGAGGCAAATTAAGAGAAAAACTTGAAAGAACTCTACAAGAGACCCAAAGTCGATTTAGAAGTGCACGGGCCTACAAGATTATATATTCATACTTTTTTGGTTTGATTTACCGAGTGTCGACTGTTATGGTCATTGGCTCTATTCAATTCTTGTTCAATGTAATTAGTTATATTAGAGGCTAATACTATTGATAAGAAGAATTCACTTTACTATGCATCCCCACCGAGAATCGAACCCGGGACCTCGTGGGCAGTAGTCATTAACCATACCACTGCGCCACTTGGCTGGATATATTCATAATTAAAAAGGGTGTAAACAAAATAAGAACACATAAAAACACAGATGGTTGTTGTCATAACAAGGAATGAAAAGGAGCTCCAAGAAACCGTGCTTATCTGGAATAATATAATATACACAAGGGAATGAGCATAAACAAAGAAAAACTGGGGAAAAGGAATATCTGAAGGTCAGCCTGGAAGGAATCCAGCTTGCACAAGTAAAGTCTTTAAATGCCTAGAAGTTGAAATAAAATACAACGGAAAACAGGACAGAAAACTAGATTCAAGGTTAACAAAACCATGTAGCCTGCACCATCAAATTTATCAACAAAAAGATTATCTAGGGAAACAAAGGTACTAGTGTATAAAACAGTATACAGGCCAATACTGACATGTTGGTGCGATACCTAGACGCTAGTAAAGACAGCAAGAAATAAACTACAAGCTGCGAAGACGAAATTCTTAAGAAAGACACTGGACGTAACAAAATGGGATAAGATACGGAACGAGGAGATAAGAAACAAAATACAAGTAGACAGCATAGAAGAATAGAACGGAAGCAGTTGAGCTGGTGGGGACATCTGCAAATATTAAAGGAAGATCGGCATGTCAAGAGGATATAAGAAGCTAGACAGTCCACCGTGGGGAGAAGAAGTAGTTAATAGATAACCTTTTATTTTTTGGCATTTAACAATACTACATTTACAAATACTACAACACTACAAGAAGCAAAGAAGCTGGCAAAAAACAAGAAAAATTGGACATACTGGGTTCGGAATGTGTCAGCTCTTGTTTCTACTGCTGGTGTTGTGATGGCTCTGACACATGCTTTATTGGAAGGGTCGGCCAAAAACAGTGAATACAGTGACCTTTATTTCCTTTCACTGTAACGATACATGAGACTCACTCACTACCCAACTGTCATATCGATACTGATAATTATAGGAGTCATAGTTCGAATAAATAGTTAGAAGTCATTTAGATACCGCTCGTAATTTCTGATAAAACAAACGCTGCGTATACAACGTGAATTTAAGCAAATTTATAAAAAGTAAACTTTACTTTGTCTCAACTGGCCAGTTTCACAACGTCATTCCACCATGACATCAGATACAAATATCGATATATTACTAGAGTTGTCTATTGACGAAATAGTAATACTCGGAGAGTATTACAAGCAACGTCAAGATGTAGCACCACATATATACAGTCATCTTTTGAATATTTTGGCATGGCACAAAAGTGGAACTGACTCTGATCAAAGTTTAATTCAGGTCTTTGCACCTGATGGAGGACCAGAAACGACGAATGGAACATTCATTTCAATAGGAAATGTAAATATATATCTTGGAGACAGTATATTTACTCAGTCTTACATGGCTTAAAGTTTTCAGTGAAAATAATTACTCCATTTTCAATGGGAGAACACTGGGATCAAATATCTGATATTCTGAGGAAGACAACACGTCTGAATATCAAAAAGAACAATCATATATTTTATGCTATTCAGGAAGAATATATTCCTGCATTAGATAAAGTTATGACGGAAAAAAGTTTGAAGAAATGTATGGATGATAGGACTCTCATTTATTCATTGGACCCAGAAGAGGCTCTTACAAAGAAACTGAGGTAATATTATTCAAAATGTTTTTCTGTCTGGTTCTTTGTTATTTACTTATTGTAGTTATCCTGAGGAATATATAATGAAGAAGTTAGAGACGTCAAATGCGTCAAAAATCTACAATCTTTGGCCGTATAATACCTATTTCACGGAAGATTACGTCCGAATGTTAGTCAAATATAATAAGGGATGTGGAATGTTTAACAAAGCTGATAATCAACTAGTTGCCTGGATGCTAAAGTCACAAATTGG
The DNA here is from genome assembly GCA_019419845.2 of Weissflogia rhopalogaster. Classification (NCBI taxonomy): domain Eukaryota; kingdom Metazoa; phylum Arthropoda; class Insecta; order Coleoptera; family Staphylinidae; genus Weissflogia; species Weissflogia rhopalogaster. The sequence goes on along the minus strand of WSZQ02088565.1, from coordinate 3,784 downwards.
TTGTTTGGGACTTCTGCAAGTAGTGGATGAACATAAACAGAGAGGGCTTGCTCAAGCTTTGATCTACGCTATGAGTAGGGAAATTGCGTTGGAGGGTTTACCTGCACTTACTACAATTTCTGAAACAAACATAGCCTCTTTGAATTTATTTACGAAGTGCGGATTTAAGAGTCTATACAGTGTAGGTTATCTTACTTATGAATAAAATGTTTGGAGAAAATGATAATAAGTAGTAATAGTAGATGACCTTAAGGCATTTGACTTGTACCCTTACAAGACCATTTATAATAAACTTTTTCATTACATCAACAACTCAACAATAATTTCCTCATAATATTTACAAAACAAAATTACTAAAATAATAAATATACACGTTATATATAAACCCACCCTATTGTCTCATCCCTTTCCTCCGCTTCCACTATTGTTACACTCTCCCCTCCCTCTACCAACTATCTTAGATTCTCCCTCTTACAACCCAAAGCATTCAAAGCATTCGCAGACACACAGATGCTCTCGCCCCACTTCCACCACACACTTCATATATGCATCTATACCATTCTTCCCTTCTCCTCAGTCCCACACACACCTTGCTCTGGCCATAACCCGTTTGCCGTCGACGTTTATTTCATATATGGTTACTCTAATTCCGCATAGCATATTTATGAAATTATTTCCCCGCTAGTAGTAAATTTGCGGTGCTTCATTTAACAAGGTTTGATTTGGCCAGCACAGTAAGCAACACTGAAGAAATATACACCAAGAAGTACGGTACAGCACGTGGAAATAATGGTGTAGAATAAACTTACTCGTAACAATGTTGGACAAGAACTGATTTATTTTAAGCAATTCGCAGCGTAAGGGACGCCAAAGATAACAACATAAGTGGGAAGGGGGTAGTCGGCCGGGCGCATGCGCAGCTTAGACAGCCGCTGCGAACTAGAGTGGCGGCAGGGTTGAAAAACCACCCAAAGAGTGCGTTGGTACGAACAGTGACATATTTTGGCTTCAGCCCGATGACCTGTATTGCGAAACATGGTCTTTATCAATCAACATTCGACCACGACAGTACCTCACTTATCAATAGGCCTTAAAATTATTTTCAAGTTCTGTTTTTTACTTTATCATTAATGCGCTGTGAGCACTTGATTATCTTGGGAAGTATGGGAGACAATTTTTAAGTCTGCCAACTTGTGAGCCTTCATCCGTTAAGGGCAGCAATAAAACATATTTAGGCCGCACGGAGCGAAGGCATATTCAAGTGGCACGACTAAGCAGCGCCCCGTTGTTTATGTTACATTGAAGGTATGTCTCGCCACCCGACGCAGAGTTCGCATACTGAGTGCGTGATATGCGCGAAATCAACGTGTGATTTTGCGGAGTCACCCAGTACAAGGTGTGACCTAGCTCCTAGACGATTGGTGGCGTACCAGAAAAGAAAGTGGTGTTGCCTTAAGGTGGGTTGTTCGTGGGCGTTCTCCACTGGTTAGGTGGATTATATTTTTGATGAATAAAGTTAGTTGTATTTCAAACTTCAAACGATCGACTTATTCTTCTCAACAACGGACAACCAAGGCGACGACCTGTAAACTTTCAATTTACAGAGAAGTTCACTCATCTGATGTTGGACCGAACGCGTTCACCGCGTTACGAACACTGGCCGCCAACTCAGTGTAGCTTCTTCTCATCAGTCGAATATATACCGACTCTTGGACCCGGCGTCACAAAAAAGGGCTGCCAAAGTTGTTTAGCGACAACCTGTATTGACCTGTACGTCGAATTATACGAGCAGTCACTAATGTTCTCCTGACACAACTGTTGTTCCACCTCGACCAGCGCCACATTATCAACATACGCTAGCAAGTTAAATAGAAGCAGATTCATCGAGCATTGTTGTCGCACACCTCTTGCACTCCTAAACCTCTCTGACATTCTCTCATGCACTTTAGGCTCAGCCGACGTTTCGATGTATTTCCTGCGCACCCAAGTAACAATCTCTTCACTTACATCCAGTTAATCTGCTGCCCTCGAGGGTCTGTGTCATAGGCTGCTTTAAGGTCCAAGAAAACCGCATTCATTCTTTCCTTTCCATCCTCGCTAGTGTGACAATTTGTTCCGTCGCCTGTCTCCACTTTTTAAGATCAGATTGGGACTCCAATATTAAGCATCTTGCCTCTATCCCTCTTTCCAACTTCCGGTACACCATGAGCATCACCAGTTTATTCAATGCCCCCATGATTGTTATCCGCTGTAATTCTTCACGAACGACCTATCCCCACTTTTGTAAATTGGGATTACCATTCCCTCCGTGAAGGATTTCGGCAAGGCAGCCTCTCCCATCCATACTCTATTCATGCCCTTCAGCAATCCTTCTCTATCGTCTGCCGGTAAACACTTCACCACCTCTGCCTTTATCCCATCCTTTCTTGCCGTCTTTTCACTTTTCAACTTTCCTAGCGCCACCTCCAGCTCTTCCTTAGTGAAGCTTTTCTTCTCGCATGTCGACACCTCATCGTCAGCACCTCAACACATTCTTTGCATTTGTAAAGCCACTCCTCCAATCTTATTGCTGCTTTGATCTTCCTTCCACCAACAAGGATTTTCCGTATTTCTCCCACATTCTGACACTGTCTCAAACTAACTTCCTGTCTTAGCAGAAACTCATTTCTTCCTCTCATCTAGTCGTTGCAGATTTATTCTTCCATCTACTACCAGCTTCCCCTGAATCCTCCCTCTCCTCCACTCGTTTATCACTCTTTGTATTTCTTTCTTCTTCTCCCGGCATTCTGCTTCAAACCATCTCTCCTCTACTCGACATTTCCTGACTGTGCGTGTTTATATGCAGCCCACTAATTTCTGCTCAATCTTTTCTATAGTATCCACCTTCCCCCACCTAATTGCATTAAATCTCTCCTTCAGCTCTTCCATTTCCCGATCCCCCCAAACTCTCATAAGTTCAACCATCTCGTCCACCAGCTCCTCCTCTTCTCTTCCAACCTCCATCTTCACTGGCCAGCGGATCCTTCTACCACTTCTTCTCTCAAACTAACACCCTCAATTCAATCTTCAATCTTCTCTATCATTCGCGCTAGGTTGACAATCTGGTATGGAGTACCCCTTCCTTTTTGGAAACCCTTTTGAAACTCTTGTTGGATCTGTTGTTGATTGTCTACAGTTGTAAATTCCTTCCATTTCTTTCGGTCTCTGGCCATTTTTTTCGTTGTTGCTGTTGTTATCCCTCTGTGATGGAGTATTCTTTCAATCTCCTCGTTCCAAATTCTTCTGGACCTACCGCATCTTCTTTTTCCCTGGTTACTTGCCTCCCATATTTTCTTTGCTTGCCTGTCCCTGTGCATTCGGAGCAAGTGCCCCCGCCAGTCTAATTGCCTTTCTTCGATGTACTCTTCTATGCTCTTTATTTTGAGTTCTTGGCTAATTATTGTGCTTCTGATTTTATCTATTTTCGTGACCCCGTAGCTTCGTCTAAGATATTTCATCTCTACTGCTCGCAGCCGATTTCTTTGCCTTTCATTTAGTACCCAGGATTCACTACCGAATGTTAGTACCGGCCTATATATTGCATTGTTTATCCTATTTTCTATGTAAATATTTTGTTCCCCTGAGTCATGCAGTGTTACTCCTAGGTATTTACTATTTATAGTATATTTTATTACTTTCGTTTTAGTTTTGTTCATCTTTATTCCAAACTTTTGTAGGCATTGACTCACCGAAGATAGGAACACATATAACGAACTGCGCAATATTGCTGCAAGGGACATTAGCA
>WSZQ02088554.1:3275-14448 GCA_019419845.2 Weissflogia rhopalogaster | reverse complement strand
AAAATTAAGAACAGGAAGAAATGTAGGGAAAACTCTAAGATAATGAAACGATTGATATTATTAGAAATGCTAAAATGGGGAAACAATATATCTTGAGGAGAAAAGCTATATAGTGATTTTCAATTGCTATACTCTTCTAGTTTCCCGGATAATTGCTCTTTACCTAGCAAACTAGATCTCACTAAATCGCTAGTTCTGCTACAACGACAACGGTCACCAAGAAAATCGAAAAAATCGTGGACAATTGTATTCAGTTATTTTTTATGTGACTTTTTTAAGTGACTTGAAAGTGCAACACCCTTCTAGTTTTCTCATGTAACTTCTAGTAGCACTTCCCATGTAACACCCATGTAAAATTTTAAGCTTTGATTGGCCCCCAAGCCTGCCAGAAAATTTAAGAAATCGCTTACACGTTGACCTGTGTGATCCAAGCAATAGATGCAAATCATAGATGGTACATTCTAAAATTATCCCAAAAGAAATGTTCACAAAGTTTTGTAGCTAGGTGTTGTAGTTAATTTCCGAACAGAACTATTTCATTTACCCTTTATTTAAGCATAATTTCGCAATAATTAATTATAAATCAGCTTCACTTACGTACAATCTATCTATTCTATCACTTACACCCAAAAATAATTACGCACGTTAATTACCACTAACAATAAGTGTGATTGTTTAATTGCATATTTCTGGCAATTACACATCGCACACCCAAGGAGTGGATAAAGGCATCACCACGCCTCGCACACGTTAAGTAAACCAAACCTGCTGATTGCGTGTAGTAATCACTGATTGATTCGCGCGCGATTCGTCTCAGTTTGCGGCTGATTGATACTTCCTTAATTAACGGCGCGACCAGGGCAATCAAACATCGTTAAATCAACATGCGTGTGCACGTCGCCTTTTGCACTCGCTTGATTTATGCTTCGTAAAACGAAGAACTGCCATTAGGCCATCGGCATAATTGTGTTTGCTGGGTCTGTGTGATGCAATTTTGCCGCGCGATTAGCTGAGTTTATTAGCTTACCGTTTTCGATCGATGCGTAGAGGAGGTATGTGAATGTCAACAGCGCATAATGGTTGTATGATGTGCGCATATTGAATGGCTTAAATCATGTGCATGTTGTTTACGACGTGAATCTGCAACAAATTACTTTATTTATTAGATAAAAGTTGTATTTATCAGAGTTCAATTAGATTTAGATTACGTTATTCTCGAGTTGGTTATTTCTAAGACGTTTTTCATTGAAATAGAATAAGTTTCAGATACGTAAGCCTAGAGTTGGTCCGATTATGCGAAATAAATATCTCGAAAACTACTCAACCGATGACTTTGAAATATATTCGACTATGACGAAGATTAGATTCTATTCTCTACTTATGTTTTCTGGTACAGAGGATTTTTGGCGATATACCACATTGCAACCACCTATAAGAAAAAACGGAGGCTAAACACCCCGGCTAAAAAAATGGAAAGGCGTAATACGTTTCTTATGGGAATAATTGAAATTTTCAAAGCTGGTTATCAATAGAATTTATTGAGCTATAATCAATTAATACAGCAAATATTAAAGAATATAAATAAATGAAAGTATCTACTATCAATTAATAATGCATTTCTACTTCTGCGTTTCTTCTTCTTCTTTCTTCATTTTCTTCATTCCTGACAGACCTACCGCTTCATATGTTTCTAGTCACACGCCATTCATTCGTTCTCTTTTGTACGCACCCCTCCCATACCAATTTAACTAATCTTTCATTCTCCATTCTACCCAATATCTCCTCATACTTACATTTAGTCACCCTGCTTTCGGTCTCCCACCTTATTGACATTTTTCGACGCTCCTGTAGCTCCACCTCGACTAACAATAAGAGGAGTTGATCTTTCCAAACTAAGCAGATCCTTGATCAAGTTGATGTTCTTTGTCTAGTATTTCCCATTCTTCCGTACCTCAACCAAAACCATACATCAATCTAGGTAACACGGTTGCACTCCATATCCGTATTCATTATTTCTAAGCTTAATGGCATTTCATTTATCTTAAATTTTCAACTTTTCCAATCTGTTATAATGCATTTGATCGTAAGATAAAGTTATAACCACTTTTTGATTCATACAGTGCAATAGACTTGAGTCAGCAATCGTAGAAAGTATTTGCGATGGAAAGTTAAGATAACCCGAAGGTACCACGAAGGACAACGCTAAAGAGGGTGAAAATCATAAAAGGGAATAGGAAACGTATAAAATACGTACCACCGTGCCGTCGGCGAGCCCGTAAACCCGGAATTCATTCATTCATTTTTAATATGGAAAGTTTTCGGATTGCTTTCCGACAAGTTTCCGCCCGCATTTCGAAATGTTTGCCACCGACGTCGACGGCCTGGGTTTTCTTCTTCCTTGAGATCTCTGCACGTGTTCATGGCTTTGCAACGCCTATCTTTGGCATTTACAAGACGGAGCACGTTTAATGAAATAGGTTTAATCATGGCAATTAGTACAATTAATGAAATTAGGTGCATTAAAGCGGTTATGTGTCTGTAGTGTGTGTATTTTAGTGTTGTACAGCTCGCAAAGTAACTGAATTTGCAAACTATGTTATGTTTAATTTGTAATAATGTTTAATCTGATGAAAGAGAAAATTAATGTAATGTGCAAAATTTGAGGAAAAATTATTGCTCCGTTTTTCTTTGACATGCTTTCTTTGTATTAACTTGGGGATGTCCGATTTTCAGACAGTACAATATTGTGTTATTGTAATCGATTGAAACTAAAGATTAATGATACCAAAGTATAGATACTTGTCGGTATCGAAAGTATCAGAAAACGAAGATAAAACCAAGCTTTTCAAGCTTAAACATTGCTTAGTTTTTGTCGTAGGGAACTCACGCGTACAGCATTTTATTTTTATATTTAAGTTTGATTGTCATAAGTTGGATTAAGTTCAATCAGAGTAGATCGAGTTGTATTTTATAATATAAAATAGTAAAGAGATATTCTAAATATCAAAAGAATTAATTTTAAACATCCTGCATTTGCTATAATGTATAAAGAAAGAATGTATAAAGCAGAAAGAAAATTGCATAAAATTATTATTAAAAAATCTGTATTTAAATTAAAATTCTTGGTTTGGACAGTTTTTGCATGGTATTTAAAAGTTTGATACTTCCGTAATGTTGCGCTTCCGATAATTAAACGCCACTCGGACCTGCAATGAGTGTTTAATTATCGCGCGCACATTGCGTTCGCATTTAATTGCCATACTCATCATCGCTGTGTGCTTCGGCGCATTGCGGAAGGAAAGCACACGCGAGGCGCACATAAAAACGAAAACCGGAAATAAAAAAATGCCGTCTATGGCACGCCGGCCAACAACAGCAAAAAATGGAAAAAGGGAAAATCTTGATAGAAGAGTGCCTTTCAATTACAGCCGCGCGTAGTTACTGAAATAGTTTACAAGCAACTTTCAGAAAGAATAAGAAAAAAGAAGAAAGAAAAAACATTCTGGCGATACTCGTATGTATAACAGCGAATAGTTGATGTAGTATATGGCGAAGAAATCGGCATGTTTTGGATTGGGAAAGTCGCCGGTAAGAAATAAAGACAAAGTCAATTCAACGACAACTTTCTTTCGACTTTTGCCGATGGCTTAATAACGCTGTAAAAATAACAAATGTTGCTATGATATATGAAACGAAATATTATTTTTGTTTTTCAGTTAGAATTTTCATTTTACTCTCATAACTCACAGAAATATGTACTTTTATATGATTGATTATTTGATAGGGGGAGACCCATTTATGCGTCCCCCTGAAATATTCGGTCAGTTTTTTGTTTAGAATTTTCATTTTGGTCTCAAATTCAAATTCCTCAGAAAATTATTTACTGGAATTTTCCAGGATGACGTTTATACACCATAAGAGATAATGTAAAAGTAACACCTTATAAAGCGGTCCTCCCCCCCCCCCTCAAACAAACAATAAAATGTATGGTATCATCTGAAAGAGCAAATTTTTGTGAGTAATTTGCGGCTAAAATCAAAGTCCTCGAAAAAAAATTATGAAATAGGGTATATTTCCAGCAAAAAAGGGTCAACTCTCACGAAAAAAGGGAAACCCTCCAAAATTAAATAAAGTACGCTCCAATAATACATTTACAATAGATAGAAAACAAAAAATCTTTACCCGAAATTGACAATTGTGCACCGGTTCGCGGGAAAATTCAGCAGGGTCTCGGCAAAAATTATGGAAACACCAAAACAAATTCTTCATTACAGTATATCGGTTAATCACTACGACTGATGACAACTGCTGTATTTGTACTGTTATTTAGTTGCTATATGAATAAGTAAACTATTAACTTGATATTTATTAAGAAAGAAAACATGTTTTCTAAATCTAGTGTTCGTTTTCTCGGAAGGTGGGTGGCGACCAATAAACAATAATGCAAAATAATACATTTATTGTTACTGCAATTACACTGAAAATATAAACACATCAAAAATACTGAGTTAACATAAGTTTTCTAAAATTGTTGGTAAAGGAAGCCTTAAAACATAAGAGAAACACGTGTTTAAATGACTTATTTTCATTAAGAAGAACGTTTGAATACATTGGGAGATCGGAAGTTCTAATCGTTCGATTGTTAACATGAAATTTTTGGAGTTGCTAGATATATTTCCTGAATTAAAAGGAAAACGTGTTTTATATGTGCTCAAACGACTTATTTTCGGTAAAAATGCCTTTAATCATTTGTATTGAAGGAGTATTAAAATGAAGCATGTAAGTGAAAAAAACTAAAGGCAAATGAATTGATTTTTTTTTCACGTAAGCAAATCTTATATTATATATCTTTAACTCACATGAAAAATAGTACAACCAAACCTCTGAAGAATGAATATTAACTATAATCCATATATTATTTATCCATAATAGTTTGAAGTCAAATATTAAGAGTCAACAACTGTTACGTTCCTCATTCAGTCAAAATAACTTCGATTAAGTAAATGCAAAGTGCGATAAAATCTTATTAATCGCATGTGAAGGTAGTTATCATTCATTATAACGATGCGGCTCGACTCGCCAGATTGCCGATCGGCGCGTGCTGATTAATTTTATTGGCGGATAAGAAATTTTAGAGAGTGAATGTTTCGGTGCTTCGGCCGCCCGCCTTTTATAGATTTATCAGCACGTCGAAGGCGAAAACGTGCAGCAACATTTTAAACAGGTGAAACACATGCACGCGAAGCAACACCGGCGTGGCTGATATCAAGTGAGTCAACGTTTTTACATTTCACTTTTCGCCACACCGCACCCGCGACGAAACCATTGCATAATAATAATTGGTATCGTTTTATTTAACCACTCGCATATGTCGTGTTTTTAATTTCCCGTTTTTTTCATTGTTGTTCCCTTTATTTGATTTGTTATTGTTGTCAAAAATATGTAACCCATTGTAAATTGGAATAGTTTGTGACACAAACTATTCCAATTTACAATGGGTTGTTTTCATGTTATGTAAAATGTTCGGATATTGATAAAATTATGAAAGTCGGAAGTGATTCATGCTTTCCAGATAATTTAATGAATCTCAATTTCATCATCGCAGGTTTTTCTTCATTCATTGAATCAATGCAGAAAAAAGAAAGCTTAGGAAGGGTTTGATTTAATTATGCAACTTAATTTAAAGATGTGGTAAAATTAAGATTTAATTAATTTCTATTGTCTACATTTTTTTTTTCTTCCAATAAAGGAGTACTATCCAAATTTTCAAGCGTAAAAGAAAAAATACTATGGAAAATGAGAATATTCCTTAAACTCGTCAATTTACCAATGTTTATAACAAAGCTTGAATAATGCAACTTAATTTTGCTTTTAATTTTAAGTTGAATTTTTAGTTACAGTTCAATTAATTCACATCGGGTACGTTTGACATCGAATACGTTTCGCCCCGATTAAGAGGTGTCCGAAACTCAATAGATTTTTTTTAATCTACCAATTTTTTTAATCTATCAAAATAAAACCAGAACAAGAATTTAACTTAGAAAATACTATTTTATCAATCCTAAAACAACAATTAAATAAAAAAGAAAAAAATAATTTGCTTTTTGGTGCTTTGTCCAAAATGTTTTTTTTTTAGATTTTTATTGTACAAGATCAGCGCAAACAATAAATTCGGATATAGGACTTCCAATATTTTCTCACTAATATTTTTATTTCATAAAATAACATATTTCTGGGTTACTATTAATTAGTGGAGAGTTCCAGTAAATATCAATCACAAGAAAACTTAAGTTATGCAACTCAAATTACAGTATTTACATTGGGAAATAAAATTGTGGAAATTTGGGTTGCCTGAGAATAATTTTACTAGTTACAATTAATAAGTAATTTTCTAAAGAAAAATATTAAAATTAAGCCTCTTAAAATAACATCCTTGCCCCGAAGCATTTTACAACGTTCTCACAGCGTTTCGCTCTTAATTACGCGACCGTAAATTAATGTAATCACTGATTGCGCAACGCCGAGAGATGTGCCGTCCCACATTACAGGTAATTCAATCAATTTAATCATTTGCGCCTTAATTAGCCGAAAAAGGCATGGAGTCGAAATGCAGAAGAGTGTCAAAGAGTCAATAAGTCAAATGAGCTTAAGTAGGTTAAAGAAAATACCATAGCAACCTAAAAAGAATTAGTATAATAACGATGCTAAAGTTTATAAAAGTGGTTAATAAAATCACAATTAAAAAGAAATGAATGAAAAGTCAATTACGACTGATATTAAAGTGGAATTGAAGCTACATTTAATGTCAACAATTATTATAATTATCATATTAAACATGTTTATGCTAAACTTTAATTTCTTTAATTAAACCAACAGAATACAATTCAAAGCATACTTTAATTAATGTCACAATAATTAAATTTTACAACAGACTATTTGAAAATTAGAATTATTATTATATTAATTATTTTATTATTCATTAAACATTAAACTATATAGTTAAATACAATATAAAGGATAAGTTCATACAGATGGCTCATAAAAGTTTGTAATTTGGAAAGAAAATCATAAATTGCTAGGAAGATTAAATATTGTTGGCAATTTTCATAAGTTCACGTTTGAAAAAGGAAGTGTTCCAGACAATTTATGTGGTGTGTGACTCCGTATATGTTGCGTCGAGTGCATAAGCACATATTGCAATTACCTAGCATGTATGAAGAACACAATTACGAGTTATTGCTCTCTCTGTGCTCGCCAAGGTTGCACCTGTTACACACTAGAATCACAAAGTGCTCCTTTATGAAGACTGAAGACACGTAATAGCTAATCACAATAGCGACCACAAAGGATAATCACATTGGTAACCTCCGATCAACGCAAAATTACAATCCATCGAATATTTCTTATAGTATAATGCTATACAGAGCAAGAAAGGGTATTAGAGAGTTGGAAAAGAAAACTCTTTTATTTTCTTTCTAATGATAAATTTCATTTCTTTGATGATCACATACTTCGCTTTAATGATAATTCTTATAAAACATGCAGGGTCCAATCTGAGACGAAGTTGAAGCCATTAAGAGCAAGGAGAGATTCTGAAAGAATTTGGAGATCTAGATAATTTAAGATATGTGTATTTATTTTGATAAATTATGATAAATTAATATTGATTTAACGTTTAACATTAGTTAGTCTCTAGGTTAGGAAAATGTTGGATAATACATTTTTGACATTCTCAACATTTAATTTTCAAAATGAAACACATTTTAATTTTCACAACTACAAATATTAAATGTTGGTGAATGAAATATGGCAAATGTATGTTTTACAGGTTTATTACAAAAATTGCAGCACGTACGATTCCCTTTGCAGCATCGTCAGGTACTAAGGAAAAACTTAAACTTACAGACTATTTATACAAATTTTCGTGAATAGTGTTGGCGTGAATGGTATTGGTGGGTCACTTCATTGCCCTGATACCAATAACCCACCAAAATTTCTACGAATCCCTTTTATTGGAAAGATATCATACACCAATGGTAACTTCATCAAACCGCTGGAATTTAAGCCAGCGTTTTACAATATTAGATCACAGCGCATCATTATAAATAATAAAATTAAATCACTCATCGATTATTTTCTTAACTCGGGGGTCTCTGATTATGGAACATGGCCACAGCATCAAGCTCAGAACATCATTCAATTTTTACTAATTGTAAGAAATATTTCGGAAGGAACAATCATGAAGGTGTACATTCACAATATCGTGTTTGTAGTGATGTCTTTATTCTGCAGAATGCAATTCGACATAGGTTGTTATTGAAGATGAAGAATATACCATTGTAAACAGTATACAATTTCCTAGCTGGCTTTATTTCTTAACTTCGACTGAAAATTGAAATTCTACATTTAATCATTGAAAAGTATATTCCCACGAAGAGGTTATTAAATAGTTAATAATAGTATATTTAATAATAGTTAATTAAGTACATTTCTATATTTGCATGACTTTTTGTCAATTAAATTTGCTTTACTAGAAACCACACTTGGACTGGCTTTTAGTTTGTTTATGTCCTTACTGCAAGAAACCATTATAACTAGTTGGAATTGTCGTATGTCGTAACAAATTGTTTCCGAACCTGCCTTCACTGTATTTGAATTTGTCCTATATTCAAATACAGTGAAACTTACTGGGATCCTAAGCGGATCCTGTAATGTACAGAAACCTGTCCATAACGGAATATTTTTCAGGTTCGTTGGAAAGAACGGAATATTTTATATTGGTAAATCATGGGTATCGCTATATATGGCCTTCCAAAAGCCATATACCCCGGTTGGTGGGGCTTTTAGATGCTTAGAATGCGAAAATACTGGCAAATTTATTTTATTACCAAAGTACATTTAATCTAAATATTTATTAATTTTTTTAATAATTTCGATTTAAGTGCAAAAATTAAAGCACTAATTACGATTCTATTAAAAATACAAAACCAGGAATTTCTTTTGAAATAGAATTCATAGTGTCATTATTTCGAAATAAACATTTAACCTTTCAACTTCTAAATTGGCAAATATCTAAATTGCAGCCATACCCGTCTATTTTCTAATAGTAAGATTGTGACATTAGCCTTGTAACATTAATTTTCATCGCTGCTTTTTTCCTTCATACGAGGCGTGTGCATAATGAAATTTATTACTGCTTAGGCGAAATAATTGCAGTCCATTATGTGCTTGTATCTACGAGCCCGTTTGCAAGTGTTTCGAAAGTACATCAAACGAACGACACACGCGGATTATTTCTTATTATTCGCGGCCAACCTTGAATCGAATCTGCTATGTGTCAACCGTCGACGTAGATAGCGCAAGACATGTAACGGAAAGAGGGAAAAAACGTAAATTGGAAAATGTCAGCAGTACTAATGCAATCGTGCTGTAACTAATGTAACATTCTTGCTACTGGCTACTAAAAACGAAAAGTATTCGTTTCGCTGAAGACAACATAAATGACAATAAAACTTGCTAATTAATTACCGATGTTGTAAATGCCATTAGGTTACCATCAGATATTGTCGTTATTTATTTCATTGTGAGTAATTAACTCTTTGTGTGTTCTTAAGTGCGTAATAATGCAAGAGAAGGGAAATAAGTTATTAGGAAATAATAGGTGTATTGTTAAGTTAAGAGTCGACGAAATCAAACGATATATTGTGAAATCCTAAATTAGGAAAAGAATTAAATTGGCTAATATTCTTCAATTTTTTTTTCACTTTCTTCTTGCCATCGATGTCTCTCGATGTCTTATTGTTACGATGTCATGGTAATGATAGTCCCAGACGTAATTTTTAGTACAGTTTTTAATCACGAATTAAAAACTTTAAAGTTAGACTGGTTAATAACACATTTTAGTAGGTATGAGGATTTTATCGATTATGTGCATAATTTCAATATTAATTTTATAAAACAAAGCAGTTACAACGCAAATTGTGATATGTACATTACTTTAGAGTACATGCGTCCACATTGGTACATTATTTAATAACAAAAGGATGCAGATATTAATATAAAATTCGAATTAATTCTTCTTCTTCTTGCTTATTTATGGCTCTTGGCAACAAGGCCCTCTGAACCAGAATTAACTCGACATAAAAGAAGCAGGTTATGTATCAACATAAAACAGAGAGCAGAACGTCAAAAGTATGAATGAACATTCAAATATAAAAAAAGGAAACAATAGGTAAATCAGTTCTTAAATGAATGCCAGACAACCGCTCTTGAGGTTGACACCTACTATACTATTCGAATTAATTATATTCCATTTTCTTCTTCTTCTTCTTCTTGCTGATTTATGGCTCTTTATATTTCATTTTATTTCATGACGTTTGGAAATGACACAAATCATCAAATTAATTTGACTGATCAAACTAATTTGAAGAAAAGTGGGCAAATTCATTTAGAAGTCGAACGTCGGTCTAACAAGGAGGAGACACGGACTTGAACTCACAAAATTTGACAATGTCTCCCTTCTTTCAATTAATTCGGAATAAATTTGAAATCGCTTAACAAAAATATTCAATCGTCTATTCAAATATATCACACGATTGGCATATTGTCTTAGATGTCGGAGGAATTATTTTAATCATGCAAGCTTATTTTCATTTAATATACTTCTAATAATTTGATATTAATTTTGTTTTATGTTGTTAGGATACATAGGCATTAGGCACCTCTCCGGGTGTCTGCGTAGATAGACACCTCTATGCATTGCTGTGAGTTGGCACCATGTGTCAAACCTCATAACTTATAATACATGTATGCTATACATCGGATATACATATTTTTTAAATCTTCATTCTGATTCATTCACTTCTTAATTCGATTGGCAACAATTATATATTTTTATAATTCGGCTTTTAAGAGACTTCTAGTTCTTATTGTACCTTATGATTATATAAATAAAACCTATATTTACTGATGTTCCAAATTGATCTCATAACAAATTTAAAGGAATAATAAGCAATCTGTCACTTCTGCTCTTACATTTTAATATAATTTTTCGCAGATAATGGTCGTAGAAAAAGTATAGTGTACAACTCGAATGAAATGCCCTTTCCTCACTCATGAGTTGCAATTTCTCATACTCCTGGGGAAACGGGCACCATCCCATGCTTGTTGTACA